>JXSR01S024319.1:1190-16695 GCA_000969725.1 Ophiothrix spiculata
TGAAACCTCCAGTTGGGTATATTCTAATATTGCAACCAAATTGCCCTCAGTGGCTTGGCAAAGATTGGTGCAGGCCGTGGCAACTTTTCTGGTTGCAGTACGGTATCGTAGCCGATCCCCAGCTGCGTCATGTCCTATACTGCCTCTGTCATAAGCCGTTGGATAATTCGTGGAAAAATACAACTTCCAGGGTGGTCACTAAAATTATATTCCTAATCGGTGAACAAATATGATGAAACCTTTAAAAAGTGAACCCCAGCGGATTTGGTAATTTGCTACTTACTACAAAAACACTTTTGTAATTTTTTAAGGAAAGGTAAAAAATACAATTTTTGTAATATTTTCTTCAATATGTGACCCAATAGAAATACACATAAAACGTATCCTAAATTTGCGTTTTAGAAATCCCTCATCCCTAAATTTACTAGCTTCTATTAATCGTGTCCTATACCGCCTGGATTGGTGTGGCATCTCCTTGAATCCTGTGGTCCTTACCTTCCTCTTTTTAGCTGGTACTCCCTCTTGGCTGGGTACACTGGACGTTAGAATGATGCTAGATAAATACTTCATCTTCTCCTCATGTTCTCGTATCAACTTGTTTTTCTCGCTTTCCGACTGTTCCAAAAGACCTGCCAATTCATCGTTTTCCTTTTTAAGTCCACCCTTTTCATACTGTGGATAAAAAGAAACATATGCCAGACATAATACAAAATGCAGAGCAAGTGATTTTATATATTGTAAAGTAAAAACTCTAGAGATAATGTCACTAAAGAATGATTAATGAACATTCCACATCTTACATTTTACATATTTATTTATTTTGAAAATACAATTTAGGCTTTGAAATGAGTTTTGAAGGAAATATCTGTCTGACAATCAATAATGAAATTTGGACAAGAGGACTTTTAAACCACTTATGAGCATATCATCAAAGTATTGAACAATTAAATCACTTGATTTTTTTACACAAAATAGTCTATGAACAGTACATTATATCTCAAGTTAGTTTGTTTGATTTCATTGTAAACTTTTAAAGTTATGACCCACCAAAGCTCCAATTATTATATTTTACTTAATTTACCAGTAATTTACCACAGTTTTTAATTTACCGGTAAATTAACAACATTTTTAAAGCTTCAGGCAGAACCAAACTCAACCACACCAAAAAAAAAAAAAAAAAAGACGAGGAACTGGGTGGGAAACTGCTGAAAATGTGAGAAATAAGTGATGACCCTTCCCTGACAGAATCAACCATGTTTCTATACTCTGTAAATCTTGAAGTATGCAACAAGCAGCCGGTTAACGCATCTGAACCAATATGACCATACGGGGAAGTAAATTAGTCGGTATTTCTTGAATCACAAGAACGTACCAAATCTTGCTGAATGTTCAAAAGAATTTATTTACAATATTTGTCCATGTGTTAGCAACAAAATTTACCCCCCAAAATACAAAAATTATGAAGAATTCATGTAAAAATATATTAATACGCAGTGATTCGCCCTTAATCAATCCTAATCAATCATTACTAGTCTCTTACACAATACAAAACCACAAGTTCCCAATGTTGTAGAATACAAGGGATATGCTATGAATCTTGTGACAGAGTCTGATTTCTTGTTGCATACTTCAAGGTTCATAGAGGATAGACAAAATAGCAAAGAAAGCAATCCAATCAAAAGCGTGCATCTTACCTGTTCTATCTTCTTGGTCATTTGCTGCAGCTCTTTCTTATACTTTTGAAGCATAGCTTCTTCCGAAAGGATCTCATTGACAGTAGCAGTGTTCTGAATGGTTTTGGCTCGAGATGCAAACTGAAAAACACACAACGGACAAAAGATTTATCCTGAACTGGACACACACAATTTGGCTCAATTGGATAGTTATACATTGCTATCCATGCTTTTTATAAAATATTAGGCCTTATCTTTTGAAAATGTTGCCATGTGAAAGTTGTACTGCAATGCAGGCCATATGTTAGGTATGTCCATTAGTAAAAAGTCGTACTGCAATGCAGGCCATATGTGATGACTCACCCCAAAAAGAGGTACTTTGCGACAGAACACTTTCAAGAAACAGGTGAAAATAGGCAGCAAAAAATAGAGAAAATAGTAAGAATTTTCAGGAGATTTTCTGTAAACTCTGATCGCCTTGATCAATTTCAACAAGGTGTCATTTTAAAGCTTAGAAAATGCTGCAACAGATGAAATGAAAAATAAAATAAAATTGATATTTACAAAGTTCACCTTTTCGGGGTGAGCCATCACATATATTAGGTATGTCTAGAGCCCTGAACGTCTGAATAAGGACAAATGGTCTGCATAAGGTTAGACTTTATTTCATTATAATTAAGACACTTTTTGAAGTGTTTTGCCACCCAGCAATACACCCAGAAACATGATCAATATCTTTATCAATATTATCAATCAACTTGATCAATCAGGCACAATGCACAAATGTATCAATCAACTTGAAAACGCAATATAATAATTTAACTGATCATCTTTGAAGTGGATTAATGGAACTAGTGGGACTAAGGATGGTTTATCAAAGTGCAAGATACAGTACGGGATCATAGTTTATGGTACCTGGTGTGGAAAGTTGTTGTTTGTTTTTTTTTTTGGGGGGGGTGGCAATTTATTAACATAATGACATGCTTGCTTATAAATGGCATATATGTCATTTCAGTCAATTTGGGTTTGAACAATCAATGTGTGCAATCTTTGGTTACTTGTGTTTCATACTGCACAATTTTTTCCACCACTGGAATTGACACTTAAAATCTCTGCTTTGACTTGGCTTTGAATCTAATTGGCCCTCCTGTTTATTAAGAAGAACCTCTACCATCCAAACCATCAAAGTAGCTGATGTAGAATTGACAATTTTCAGGGCAGGGCCCAAAATAACCTCAGGCAATTTGCCGTGGGTGCCCCCTACCATTTGCCTTGGTGCCCTAAAACACTGACTAGGAATGTAAGTTGATGAGTGTAAAAATTGCAGAAAATTTACGAAATAGGCTATTAATAACATAAACACTGTATATTTTTTACAGAAAGTGAAAGAAAATTGCAGAATTCTGCAAAAATGCAAAAAACTTGCATCCCTGCTTAGTGCTCTTTTAAAATTGGCTCAAATTACCTGCCCGCCCTAACACCTTATTTTGAGCCCGGCAATGCTTTGAAATGTATAGTATTTTTAGTAATTAAGTTTCTCCGTTCGCAGGGTTTTTGGAGAATGACGCTTGTTGCTACGATGGTTTGCGTGAAGGTGGCACATATTTACAGCATGTGATTGGTCTAATTCCAGTGCTTGTGAAGCGCTGACAATCGCGCGCATTACGCTTGAGTTAAACAATGCACTACGCAGGGAGATTTAATAAATACAAATACTATACTTGTTGCATGGTGCCGAAAATGAACAAAACCAATACCTGCAGGGTGCTGTGTGTCTGCTCAATGGCGGCAGGAGTCACGTTGCAGATGATTGCGGTTTTGGAATTCCCTCCTAGCGATGACTGAAGCAGCCTGGTGAGCTTGGAGTTTCTGAAGGGAATAAATCCATCGCCTCTGCTCAGTCCTTGAATCACGTTGCTCAGTGTGAAGAGCGACGTATTGATGTTGCAAGCTTCTTTGAGTCTCTCTCCACTTGCCTTTGTCTCATTTGCCTTCTCTGATCCGGCAAGATCTACAAGGTACTGTGGAAGGATAAAAACAAATTTCGGAAATCCAGATGGTTTTAATTAGAACAGTGTGTGAGCATTGACAGGATTCCAAAATTCAAAAACATGTTCTAATCTAGGAATTTAAAACGGGGAATCGGTACTCGCCGCCATTTGGATTTCACCGCTTTGTAAATCCTATGAGACGGCAGCCATCTTAGATTGTCGCTCATGGATGGCGAGTTATTGTACCTCCGGCATTTTATAGCTCCGCGTGCCACACTTCGAGAGTCTTCGCAACGGATTAACAGGAAAACTGGCGTACTTTGATCAGAGCAAGTTGCAATACACGCTACTTGAAACGCAGACATGGTTTGTGCATGAAACAAAATGCACATGCTGTATATGCGTCAAATGAAGATTTACGCGATCTGCCTGGATATCTGGCCTAACTGCGAATATATACGGAGGTGCAATACACTACTAACATAAAGTTCTTGTGGAAAAAGTGTCTTACTTTTTATGAATGGAGTTGGACAAAAGAAACACTTAAGAACAAGAAGAAAACAAGACCAATCCAAGTTCAGAGCAAGTAATCAATAAGCACAAAACAAGATTAGAGAGCCCAAACAAATACACCTAAGGGATGCACCATTAGATATCTGAGGGGGGGGTAGGAAGTTGGGTTCGGGGAGGAATTTTTTTTTTTCGCGCCTCATGGGACGCGATTTTTTTTTTTGTCAATTACCTCTTTTTTTCCCCATTCCATGTTCAGGGGGGAATTTTTTTTTTCTTCTACCTTTGGAGGGGGAATTTTTTTTTTCCGAAAACTTCCTACCCCCCCCTCAGATATCTAATGGTGCGCCCCTAAATAAGCCCAGCTGGCAACACTCTATTTAAGGAGTGAATCATACCACAAATCAATAACACTTATATTGAGGAAAAATGACATTTCATTCAATTTACATAGAAGTACTTTTCAGTCAATATACCTCTTAATGAGGATAATTAGTGGTCAGAGAGAACAATGTAGCCCAATAAAATGAAGGGGTGAGAGCTTGTTATGCTTGAATTGGTTTGTTCTGAGCTTGCTTTGGACTTGTCTCTGACTGATAATTGACTGATTAGCTCATTTAAAACTTGTCTTGAGCTTGTTTCGAACTTGGATTTCCTTTTGTTCAGGGGATTAAAAACAAGACAGTTTTTCCAAAACAAGACACTTTATGCTAGCAGTGAATAACTCTGATCCATGAGAGACGCAAGATAGTGGCCTACCCGATACCCCTATGAAAATTCCTTGGTTCTAATGAACTTAAATACATTCTACTATTATTGTTTCAAACAAATTTTGGACATGTACTGGCAATATGAGCCCAATCCACGCATAAAATACTTTACAGGCACAATACATCAGAAAAAAATTAAGCAACGTGACAATGATTTCCAATCATAGTCCAAAGTACTATGACATCGCAAGCGTTTAGAACGCGTTGTGTATTTGCGTAAATTGCAATTCTCTTACCAAAAGCTCTTGAAATTTCATGTCAGAAATTAGTTTGAAGCAACAATAGATCGTTTGTCAAATCAATGTAAAAATGTTTTCTTCATAGGCCTAATGTTTTTTGGTGCGCTTTTGATCATCTCACCAGTGAATTTGGTAAAAATAGATATTTGGTTTCAGTTTACATAGGTTGTAATAAAAAATCAAAATTGTGTCTCATTTTCTTTTTACACTCTTATTTATGCCGGGTCAAATTTGACCCAATCTGAGTCACATTTGACCCAGAAACTGGGTCTGCTGGGAGTTGTCCCAGACAGAGTCAAAATGACCCGGACTTCCAAATATAGTATATATTTTCTGTGGTGTTTATAGCGGGAATTTTTTCAAAACTTATTTCAAGATAGGGTGGGCGCAAGGTTTAGAATTATGATTTATGGTAAATTTATGCAAAATTATAGCACTATTTTTTGAACATGGGATGATCACATGACCTTTTATAGATATGAGACAAAATCAATGCACGCGCAGTCAATTTTGATGCGTCCAATTCACGAGGCCTGGAGGGCCGTAGCCCAGGGCCGAGTGCATTTGACATCAATCAAAATTTACCGCAAGTGCATTGATTTTGTCTCATTTTACGAGCAAAATGGAATGCAAATTTATTAATCTAATTCATACACAACAAAAAAATAATACTGTATCTTTTGTGAAAAGAAATAAGGCCTTTATAATATATGATATCACCATCAAAGTCCAAAAATCTTCTAAACTAAATAAATCATCACCCGACAAAAACAATGAAACATTCATACGCACTAAACGCCTGCAACGCAAACTGGCACGCAAATGCAACAAGCGCAGTGCATTGTGAATTTCCACTGCACTCCGCGCGTACTTTGTAGTCTTGCGTTCTGATTGGCTAGTTGACACGCAGAGTGTATGAATAGTATACAAATACAATATGGTAGTGAGGGAAGTAGTGAAAATTACTGATCCCGAGGTGTTGGGCGCGTGTGACTTCTTCCTGATGCGAAGCAGAGGGAAGTAGTCACATGCATCCAACAACGAGGGATCAGGAATTTTCAATACTTCTCAAAATAAACCATGTTGCATTTGTTTTACTTTACCTCATAAATATTTCACTGAATGTAATATAAGCAAAACCAAAAATCACCTAAAATGTATACTGTTCTGGGTCACTGTATGAATTTCCAACCGAAGGGGTGCGGTAGTAGGGGTGCGATAGTTTTTCAATTTTTTCCCTGCATGGGCGTTACGCGCAATAGGGGAAGTAGGCAAAATGCTGTGACGCGCATCAGGTTTAACTGTCCAATTATATTTCATGGTTGCTTAATGAATATTTATGAGGTATAGTAATTGTTAATACTCACCAAGTGGGATAGATTGACAGATTGTGCTGACTGCCTTTTCTGCTTCTTCAAACGAGACTCGATGATTATACAGAATATAGAGTGGGATCTGCTGGAGTGCTCATTCATATTTGTACGCCCGACATGACGTCGCTCATCACCTGTCCTGATTAAGTCCAAGAAATCCTCTGCTTTGGTACAAACAATTTCTTTTTGGTTGGTTAGTGATATCCGCTCCTGTACGTGTCAAAGCAAGCATATCAATAAAACTAGATACTATCTGTATCTCAAAAACAAGTGAACTTTCTGTCGACATGCTTTATGTAGCTATTTTTGTTGACAAAAAGCATATCTTGACATGTCAACATGAAATCTCATTTGTCGACAAAAATAATTTAATAGTTAATAAAATTAGCCGTTCCTCATTTACATCCGTTTTTGGAGCTATCACAATATCACAACAACAAAATAATTATCATCATACTGTAAAGCACTTTAATTTCGCGGGTACTTTATTTCGCGAATTTCAAATGAGCAGCAACTAAGCTGGAATTTAATTTCACTAATCTGGAACAATGACCATTAGTTGCAATGCAAAATATAATTTTCACAAGGGATTTATTTAATTTTGTGAATTTTCAGTCTAGCGAAATTAAGTGGTTTTACAGTATTTTGTATCATCCGTTGTCATACGCATTAAGTAGTAGAGGTAGGTTACTACATTAGATGCAAGTCCACATCTAAATCTGGCCATTATGCCTATGCAAACAATTTCATTTTTCCCTGCAAAAGTCAACTCTTTGATATCAACTTTTATGACAAAAAATTAAGGTGTAGGTTCCTATTTTTATGTGTATAATCTACTTTTAACTGATTGACCTTGACCTTTAAATGTATTTGTGAGATTTTACCCTCACATGCTTCTTCAGAGGCAAAACAAAGTATGCAAACCTGGGGATGCAAAAAGTATGCAACCCTGGGAATGAGGCTGTTATGTAAATACATATGAAATGGAAAATAAGTTTCCGATTTACTTTTTGCAAATTTCAAAAACCATAAAGAATTTGAAGGTGAAATTTTGGATTTACAATCAGAAAAATATGGGCTTTCATTTGACATCAAAAAATGCAACACTTCCAGTTGAGCCCTGGGGATGAGAATGTGATCGAAACCTGCACCTTTAAAGTGCTCTGTTCCGCTGAATTTTTACTTTATCAACATGCTTTATCACCTTAAACCACATAATAAATGATAAACTATATTACAAGGCTCAAATCACTCTTAATAGGCAATACAATAAGGCTACACGTTTTGAGCTGGTAGATTTTCGTGTGACATGGAATTTGGAAAGTTCACTTTTTGAATTCCGAGAAACGCTGATTGTCATCTGAAATTAATTATTTCAATAATTATGTATGGTACTATAGAAAAAGTATACATATTCTGAAAGGAAATTTCACAAGGAATCCAAAAATGGCATTTTTTTTTATGTGGGGTTAATGGTAAGAGAGCAATTGCAAGTAGAAAATGAAATTTTTCATGAAAAAAAAAATGCTGAACTTCATGTGAACTTTTTGTTTTCATCTTATACCCCACACCAAAAAGACATCATATTTGAACTCTACAGAGCTACAGCATTCCAAAAATGTATTCTTTTGCTATAGTACCTGCTTTAGATTTTCTGTTGCACAAACATCTTGTTGACATGGTTGAAAATGTACACATTTTGTTCAAATTCTCAATGGTAATGATTATTATAATTACAATTAACATTATCCAACACAAATTACACAAAAACATTTGCAGTGGTTTCCAACTGATTGATAAATGAAAATATAACTTTTCAAATTACCATTTATACATTAGGGGCAAGCTTTTAGCCAGAGAGCCGTCTTTTGGACGGCCTGTCACGACAAAAGACGGCCTAGAAAATGCTAAAGCCGTCCTTGAGTCCGTCAAAAAATGTTAGAATTTATCTTCAAATAATCATCATCATCACAAAATCTGATCCATTTATTGTACTTTGTGAACTTAAAATTGGTTTTATATCGCGTTTTTCTTCAATCGTTCCCCAGTGAGTCGCCATTTTGTTAAAAACTAGCGCGAACGTAATCCTCAACTTCTTTGCAAAGTATGAATATTAATGATGCTGACGTCACGATGTTTTGATGGAAGCCGGCCTGTTCGCCCGGCCGTGAATTTGGACGCCCTTCTTTCAAATCCTGGCTAAAACCTTGATTAGGGGTGGCCCAAAGAGAGAATATCTTGTGTAGGTTACATGGAAATGGCACACATGATGTTGCATTCATCTGCAGACTTTAGGAGGTACAACTCTGGTGATTTTTCTTGTGCTTGTAGGTCCACTCCCACATAGCGAACACTTTCCTTAGGCACTATAGCTTCCTTCATAAGTTTCTTATAAAAACAACCACCACTCGTGATTTTTTGTGTATCTATGGTCGTGCGTCTGGAACTGACACCAGGAAAAAGGTGGTGGTGTTGCACTTTTCCGGATGGCATCTTCATAAATTGACTATAACTTTTTAACTACATAAGCTATGCTTATAATTTTGGTGTCTTTTTAAAGCTAAAACATGCACCTTTGTGTGATGTGAAAAGCATTGGTATAGAATTGTGGGTGGTAGAGTTATGTGCCTTTGTTTCTGGAACACCAAGGGTGGTGGAGGTGGCGGAAGCGGAGGTGGCGGAAGCGGGCCATTCAAAGTCTATGGGGCTTACTACCTCTCATTAGTCAAACTTTAATAATTTTACATAGGAGTGACACAAACTCATCATTTTGGTCTTATTTTAAAGGTAAACCATCTAGCAACTTATTTTTATGTGAAAATATTGGATATATGAAGAATTGTTAATATTTACATTAAAATTATGATTAATCTACCTGGTACTTGCATACATTTGCATTGCGCGGTGATTTTTTCCAGTTTTTAGTGCCTTTCAAGCTTGAAATCAAAATAAAATTTGAACTAAACATCACACCCTATAAAGAGTATACATTTTCTGAAAGGAAATTGCACAAGGAATCCAAATAAGGCATTTAAAAAAATCTAGGAGGTAGGGTTTGTATGTCAGATCTGGAAATGTTAACTTTAAAATATCATTTTAATGCCCAAAATTTTCCACAAATTCGACTTGAATTTTCTTCAATGTAATAAGTAAGACCTTCCTAGAGTATACATTTTCTGGAGGGGAATTATATGAGGATTTCAAATCAGATAAGAATTGGAGGGTAGCAGTAGAGGGTCTAGTGATATGCAATGATAGAAGAAAATGAACATTTTAAGAAAAAATCCAAATATTCTCAAAGCTGACATCTTAACCCTACCTCCTACACTTTTATCAATGTCATATTTGGATTCCTTGTTCAATTTCCTTTAAGAAAATGTATACTTTTGATAGGGTGGGGTATTTAGTTAAAAAGTTATTGAAATTTTAAACTCGAAAGGTGCAAAATACTCCAAAAATCAGTGCGCAACGCAAATTGGTGCCAGCTTACGACGTATGGCCCTATATAAAAATAATTAACCTTTGATAACTTTTGCACCAGGGTAAACGGTCTGTCCGTATTCAGGAACGTGAACAAGTTTGAAATAAGTAATCTGTGATTATAAAAGATAAGTTTAAAGTGGGCCTACACATAAGTAGGCCTATCTTTAAAATTTAAAAAAAATGGTAAATTTCCCAACCAGAATGTATCATAAATCTACATAAGACTTCTTTTTGATATGTTGTTTACATATGCAAATTAACTGTTAAAATTATTTGTGTTATTTCTTCCAAAATTTCAACATCTACAGGGCAATCTTGTTTCCGGTTTTTGAAAGAGCCTAAAATCAGGACGATTTGAATCTGGACCCTTAACAGGTATTGTTTAAAGCTGTAGGTTGAGATCACAATCTCATCCCCAGGGCTCAATCGGAAGTATTTATTTTTGATGTCAAATGAAAGCCCATATTTTTCTGATTTGTAATGTAAATCAAAAATTTCACCTCAAAATTCCAAGTACCGTACTGACTCGAGTAATGTCCCACCTTTTTTGAACGTGAACTTTGAGCAAAGTATGGGGCTGGGACTTTACGCGAGGACACATGGGAGAGACTGAACTAACCGGTCGATCTACCGAGGTAAACAATGCCAGTGAATTGTCTGAGCTAGAGGGATCAAATCAAGCTATTCGTTGTAACATATTGAATAACACATTTCAGGATTCAGTTCAGCAAATATTCTTTAAAATTATCCCGATGAGTTTTTTCAATAAACACTTACGGGAACGTAACAATCAAGGTTTAATATGGTGAAATTATTATTGCACATTCGATCGTGAATTCGCCATTTTGTAATAGTAACAATCGCGATTGCGCATGTCCAATAGATATGATAGCTCATGCTCATATTTATTTTTACCGTTATATGAACAAAAACATCGCCATCTGTTGACGATTAGAACACAGACAACAGTGAAAAGGTGTATATTCATCCGCGATCAGCCGTGATATTCCGATAAATTATAAGACATTTTGGATAAAATTTACTCATTTCTATCGTAATTAGGATGAGTTTGTGATTATTTTTTGATGCAGATTTTGATATTATGATAATTTTTGCAGGTGATTCAGCAAATTATGGCCACAAATAAATGGTATTGGGATATTTTGGTAATGATTATTTGACGACTCCTAAAGAATACCAATGGGACTTTACACGCGTGTACGTTAATTTTCTGAAATTTTTTGTAAATATACAGGTGGTACATTGCCCGAAGATGGGATTTTACCAGAGTCAGTACGGTAGTTTTTGAGATATAGCAAAAAGTGTAAAGTTAATTGGAATACCTATTCCATTTCTTTTGTATTTTCATAACAGCCTCATCCCCAGGGTTGCATACTTTGTTTTGCCTCTGAAGAGTAAACAAGAAGCAAGCTGAGGGTGAAACCACCCAAAAGGCATTACGGAGGTCAAGGTTAATCCAGTTAAAAGTAGATAATACACATGTTAAAATAGGAATCTACACCTTTAACCCTAGTTCTACGAAGGGGGGGGGGGGGTTGCAACAACCCCCCCCCCCCCTACCAATTTTTTTTCTGTCGCTAAAAATTCCTCGCGCGCAGCGCGAGGTGACTTGGTGTACCTCTAAGTTCATCCTTTGCGCTTATTCTAGTGAAAAAATTTCGACCCTACCACCTTCAGGGGGGTACAGTGTCCGTTCAAAGTTCGGAGGTAGGGGGGGTTGGTGTAACTCCATGATTTTAAAATGTACTTTTTAGTCATTTTTATAGCAGATATCCATTTCAAACTTGGTATTTAGGTAAAACTAGTCATTTCCTACAATATTTAGCAAAAAACCGCATGAAAATCGGATATTCCTGCGCTTTTTTAGAAAATTTTGATTTTGCCTATATTTTCCGTACAAATGCCGATTTTCAACATTTTGGTAATTATGACGTCATAGTGACGTCATACATTTATGGATGACCTTGAATTTGGTATCAATGGAAAGAGGGGACTGATACCTATCCACTGGTACCATATACGGGGGTCTGAGTGACTCGCTATAAAAAATTGAGGGGGGGGTTGTTGCAACCCCCCCTCCGTATAATATGTTTGTGGAAATCGCTCCGTATAACTAGGGTTAAACAAACAATGGCTTGTTATAAACTTGTGCAACTTGAAATGCACAAATTACAAATGTGCTTTTTTAAAAAACGACATACCTTATCAGTACTCCCAAGGGGATTTTTTCGCACTTTTATCTCCAGCTTCTTATCTTCATCACACAGCAAATCCTTGAGCATCTCGTTGTACAACTCAACGTAATACGCCCGCAGCAGGTATTCCCGCTCTGGAACCTAATAACAAAAGAATCAACTCTTCATATTATCTGTGGTTTAGAAGAACAGTTAATAAAGAGAACACGCACTGATCAGCTAAACAGTGCTGATTTCTAAATCTTTACTTATGAGCAGTATAAAACTATATATCTTTTGAAGAGGCAATTCATGATTCTGATGTGAGACATACCTTGCCTCTTTTCTAGCTCAATCAAAAGGAGAGTACAAAAAAAATGTATGTTTGAAAATTTCACAAAATTCTGATCATTCGTTTTCAAGTTACAAACTTTTCAGTATTTTGAAAATCTATAAATAAGCTACTATGCTGTAATTACTGTCAGGGCCCAACAGTAATTAGAAAAAGATCAACATTCACAACAAAGATGAAAGGATCAGAGAAGAATGGCAGAGGGTCATTCCACCATAATGGACATGACATTGGGAGCATTCTTTTTTTTTTCTTGCAAGAACCCGGGGCAAGAACACCCTGGGCACACATAGAAAGAAACTTAGGCAAAAAAAAAAAGAATTCTGTCTCAGCTTACCGCGCGCATAGGGTTAAAATTGCAAAATTAACGCAAACTTCTTTTTTGGGGGGGTTTCAGGACATTTTTTGCTGTTTTATCTTTTTTCCTTACATCGAGAGATAAAAAAAATAGTGACCTTAAAACATGATTTAAAAGTAGCGCATAGCCTTTTTGACAAAAAAAACGTAGCGCTTAGGGTTTTGGGCCTGAGGAACCTGAGACAGAGTTCTTTTTTTTTTTTGGCCTTACCAAATGTTGTTTGCTAATTTACTGGTCAACACTTTCAGGCTTAAACGATATTCAGTTTTCAAAAATTGCACCACACACTTTGTGTTATAATTTTTTCAAAGCAACACATCTTGGCCCAACTCTGCGAATTCTCTATAAAAAAGAGATCAATTTGATTTGAGTACAAAATTGTTAGTATCCATGAGTATGTTATAGGCCTGGGACCTGGACAATAAAATCATAGAATTTTGAACAAAAAATTTGGTGTTTAACAATTTATGATAAAATCATCATCTGATTGAAGTAATCATGACCACAATTGGTGACAAATCAAAATTGAGACATCATATGGTCGTAGAAGACAAGTAAAACTTCCCTTTCTAACATTGTAAAAGCTCAATTATCAATACGGTCGGGTACTCAACCGAAAAATAAGTTGGGTACCCGGGTAGCAAATTACCTGAAAAGAATCAGGCCTAGTATGTTATTCCAAAATGTGTACACCATTTATTGAAAGCTATATACACCAGTTGTAGTAGCACCTCAGTTTCACTGTTATGGACATTACACACAGAAAATGTTACGGACATTACGCTCTGAAAATGCCAACTTAACTGGTAATTTGTGCTGCCCTATTGATGGTCAGGTTGGGGAAAATGAATTGCAAGCTGCCCTTTGAATTTGCAGATGGTAGTAGCACCTCGGTTTCACTGTTACGGACATTACACACACAAAAATGTTACGGACATTACGCTCTGAAAATGCCAACTTAACTGGTAATTTGTGCTGCCCTATGGATGGTCAGGTTGGGGTAAAATGAATTGCAAGCTGCCCTTTGAATTTGCAGATGGTTGATTGGTGTCAAGGCGAGAATATATTGTGTGTATCCCATCGTGCATTGCTTCCTATGGGATTGTTTGTATAGAAAATAATGTCAGTAGTTAGTGATGAAATGTCCATAAGGTAAAGCTATTTGTTGTAATCTTGTATTTTCGGCTCACATGACTTCCTAAACAAAATTTTTCATGGAAGCAATGCATGATGGGATACACATGATATCTTCTCTTGGTGTCAAGGCTCTGCACCAAGTGTCTTACCTCATTAATTGCTGTAAATATCTCATCGATGGTGAGTGGTATTATCCCTTTCTGCAATTTGTTGCCGTGCATGGTGAAGGTTTTGCCACTTGATGTCTGTCCATAGGCGAAGATGGTACCTGCATTGTTGATAACAGTTCTGTCATTAGAGTAACATAAAATTACAGCTTAGGCCAAAAAGAAAACCCTTTCTTGGTTTAAAAAAAGGGTATATACTAAAACAATATATCTAAAGTTCATCATCTTAAAGGAGCTCTGTCCGATTGGGTCAGCATTTCTGAGATTTTGGTTCCAAAATATTCTTCATATTTTTCTCATTACCCATGTGAAATTTTACGGCTGAAACATGTCACGTTTCAGAGATATAAAGTGAAAATGTGTTAAATGATGGTAACCATAAAATAATTGACACAGTAAAGTATAGGCAGTGGAAAATAGTGGAAAATACAAAATTGCTCATAAAATCAAAACGGTTGTTCTGATTTAACTGAAATATGAAATTGAAACATCTTAAGTGGTGATCTTTTTTATGACAGTGAAAACTAAAATTTGAAAAATCGGACTATGTACTTTTAAGATATCAAGGTGCAGTATTGTATCTTTTATTCTTAGTCACTGAGTGCGATTTAACTTCCTAATAAGGAATTTTGGCCATTCATTATGAGACGATAGATGACAGTGCGTTCAGCTTGAAACGCAATGGAGCCGCGCGTTTAAAATCACGGCGCGATGCAGGTATACGCACACATCCGACGCGAACAGCTTTACTGGGTTTTGAATATTTCATGTATTAATAGGGGTGTACATTTTTCCAATGATAATGTTTATAGTTTTTGGCAATAATTTACATCGTTTTTGGTTTATAAATTACTAAAATTTGTGACTAAGAATGAGAATAAAAGATGGCGATTTATTGTTTTGCCCGTCATCTATCGTCTCATAATGGATGGGCGTATATTATTATTTCGTAATGGGCACCCCCTGCGGGGGCACGGACTATTACTATTAATAATGCATGGACTATTACCATTGAATAGGAACATTTCGTCAAAAAGACACAATCCTGCACCTCACTCCTTAAAGAACAAAGCAAACCATGCAGTTGAAATAATAACTTACATGCAAGAATTTATTGAGAAAGGTACATCTTTTTTTTTCCTTATCATGGTACAATATGTGTCAAAGCCTTTACACAGCTCGTAAGATAATAAACAAGCAAGAACTTTGTATTGAAATAGAATATGTACAGAAACATGAAAACTATTCAGCAAAACA
>JXSR01S024321.1:0-15067 GCA_000969725.1 Ophiothrix spiculata
AATTATGTTTTTAGGTCACTATTTTTTTTTGGCCTCTTCGCAGCTGAATTTTTTCCTTTTTTTTCTCTCGATGTAAGAAAAAAAAAATAAAAAAGTAAAAACTCCTGAAAACCTAAGAAAAAAAAAAGAAATGCGGTAAAATTCGGAAGCTGAGACAGATTTCTTTTTTTCTTTGGCCTTAGGCCTACGCATCTACCCCTATTGCTTTGATCTGGAAAAAAAAAACCCTAACCTGCCATTCAGTGGCAAATTCTTGGTCGGTCTGATCTTTTTATTTTATTTTTCAGAAATAAACCTAAAAGTTCAAATATTTACCATTCTGTAAATATTATTGTAAACTCATTCAAAACATCATGCTATTTTCACCAAATTGGATCATTCCTCATCTGAAGGAGTTCTCACTTTGTAGCCTTCCTCATACCTGATACATAATAGATCATTCCTTACCCTAATATCATATGTTCCTGGGGATGCTATCCATGTGACTGTACCACGTGTCTTCGGGGGTAACATTAGTCTGTGCTCTATCAGGGAGTTTTCATGAATTAAACCATAGAAATCACCACCAGTAATATGACTTCCAACCTGAAAAAAATATGACAAAAATGGAATTAACTTTCTACAAATAATCCTGAAACACATCATTTTTGGTTTAGTGTCCATGTTTGGTATTAGCTGTATGTATCAAATTTAATCAGCGTTTACAAAAAAAAACGTGATGAAACTGGTAGTTTAGTCTAAGGTCTCCCATTTTTCCTCTATACGGAAATATCATGGAAGGGCAAGTGTAAAACGGAAAATGGCAAATCATGTAATGCTAAGGAAAGAACCTTAAAATCAGTGGTAATTTAGAAAATATGCAAATATCTAAATGTCTGAATTTAATATTCAAGTTATTAATACCATTATCAAGCATGAAACCAATGTTTTATCACCCTAGCCAACACCTCTCTGTCATCTGCCATTTTGACAATGGCTGACCGGCTACCTAAGTACGGAATAAACTATTAAGTTATAAGGGTTTATATACATTATTTTGTTTAACACGGAAAATGGCGGAAACTAGAATAGTTGAAAAACAGAATTTTGAGTTTGTAAAATGGAAAAATTGAGGCCTTAGTTTAGTCTTTAAGTGACACTTAATGTACACATATTTATTTTGCTTTTTCCTGGATTTGAAATAATGAACTTTCAAAGTGTGTCTTAAATATCAATTCAAAGATGGAGAGAAACTTTTGACTATAAATATCAAGATCAATAATTAAGTCCATCATAACTATAACTGCTGAACAGAAGTCTTGAATATTTTAAAATAGAGCTGAATATGCAACCATTTGTAAACAGCATTCATTAGGCCAAAAAAAAATTAATTGTTTGATTGGCGTATATAGAAAAAAAAATAGGATAGGTAGGTCGGATTTTTTTTTACTTTCTAAGTCTAGGTTTCACATACAAGAACAGAAAATGTATGGCAAATATACAAAAACATCTTCACTTTTCCTGTAACACATCTTTTATTTGTCATTTTGAATGTCCTGCAAGCTATATCTTGGGCTCCCATGAATCGATTCCCATCAAATTCGGGATTTGGAGGATTTTTACCATGCTCAAAAAAATAAAAATATCTAGGGTCGGTGGTAAAATTAGGGTAGGTCGGGTTACGCCAATCAAACAATTTTTTTTTTAGGCTTTAGCTCAAAACGCCGCATGACGATCATAAAGTACATGCATTATACACGTCATGACAGGCAAGGCAAAACTTCCCCAACGATCAAGCACTTGAATTAACAGTTATGTTAACATCCAATCTACCCCGCTTCATGAAATGCAGTGTGTCACAGTCATGCAAAACAGGGCATAACTAGTCAACAATCATTACTGAGTACAAACCCATAACCGTCATGATAGACCACGGCATAGTGATGTATATCATAGACTTGCCCTGGAGTCCAAATGGATCAACAAAATGGACACTTGCCATCCATATGGTATGAACGCCAGAGGTCATCATTAATTTACTACACATATTTTCTTTTTATCTTGAATGTCATTCCGGTCTATTTTTGCCATGCAATAGAGCATGTATTTTTCACACAGGTATCTTGACATTGGCCTTCTTACCCGTATCCCACCATATGTAGAGAAGTCCCATGTCTGAGTACGATTGAGAGATGCTACGTTCACACCACGGGGAATGTAAATACTTTCTGTCAGCGTATTGATGTCCTGAAAAGATAAAAATAAATTATTGGTGAGCATGGGGCATATACTAACAGGCTATACAACATATCCTTGAATAAAAAAAATAAACGGTGCTTTAGACAAATATCAAAATTTTATTTGCAGATGATTTACACTCTCTATGCTTGTTTAATGCACAAAATATTTAGAAAATTTTGATCAAAACCTTCGAATTCAGAAACGTCAAAAAGTATAAATTTGTTTTGGTGTTAATTTTTGGTATTTCTCCAAGTGTAGTGATGCAATTAGTCAGGAAAAGGTGAAGTTTCATTTCTATAACATTGCCTTTGCTTCATAGACTGCAGATAACTCAAAAGAAATCTCAATCTCCCTTCTCATTTGCAATCAAAGCCAATTTTAAGATTTCAAATCGAGGGCAACATTTTTCGTTGTCTAAAACGATAATAAATAATGAAAGAAAATTCAAAATTGATATGTTCGGGTTGATTTGGCAATGCAACTTTGCATGTATCCATTATATTTGAATTTGGCAATGCAACTTTGCATGTATCCATTATATTTGAATTTGGCAATTCAACTTTGCATGTATCCATTATATTTGAATTTGGCAATGCAACTTTGCATGTATCCATTATATTTGAATTTGGCAATGCAACTTTGCATGTATCCATTTTATTTGAATTTGGCAATGCAACTTTGCATGTATCCACTATTATCGCTAACACTTCAAATGATGTTAAAATCGTGAAATATCTGGAACAAATTTTGGGGATGATAATGAACTTGTCCAACGCACCTTTAATCCATGATCCTTAATTAATTTGAAATTCAACTGAATAACAGGCACTTTCATGTATTTATTCATACAATTCAAATAAATTTATGATTCAATTCAAATCAACCCAACCGAACCAAACTGAACAGAACCAAACTAAAACCAACCCAATTTCAATCTACCAGCAATCTAAAAATTCAATAGTACAATACGGCACATTAGAGTTGACTGGAGTAAAAATTCAGCTTTGGTTTATTGGAATTGTAACTCTCTTCCACCTGAACTAAAAGGAAGAACTGGGAGCAATTTCATATTTAAATGCATCCTTAAACACATTGCAATGCTGACTCCGTAGTTAGCTTTAATCACCTCATAACCCTTTGCAACCCCTTATTTATGTGAATGGTTTGAATCTTTCCAGTGTAGAATTCATATAACTGATAATACATCATATGCTTGCATCACATTTTTTTTAATTTGTAAAATTTTCATAGTTACAATGAATTGTTTAGGAAAATTGGCCACAAAGGTCACCTTTTTTAACCGATATGTCCTATATGGGGGTGATAAGATGTATATAGAAGGTGTATTAGTAATGACATATATCTAAGCTTGAACCGATGGCTCCATTCCCTTTCTGATACGATAGCCGATGTTTTATATCTGTCACCTTGCAATACGGTATCCGATACCGATGTTTTAGTGCATTGGTTGTCGCCAGGAAATTTTGAGTGCCGGTCGGGGAGTCTGAGGGGGGATGTGCCCCCTCATTTTGGTAAAATTTTGAAAATTTGACCCTGAAATCACGCTATTTTGTGCATCAAAAGTTGCTCCCTTAAGACTTAACGCTATCATGGTCGGCATCATTTTTATGTGTGTTTGAAAATTACCAATTTTTTTTTTGTGAGGAAGAAAAATCTATCGGTAATAAAATCGCCTAAACTTGTTAAAATTAACACACTTAATTAAAATTAAGAATAATCAATCCCAGCAATTTCATAATTTCTACAAATTTTTCTTTTTGAGCAAGTTTTATAGAAATATAATACTTAGTTTCTAGAATTTTGATGCTTTTTACCCATCTCGTGGTATGGGCGAAGAGCATTCACTGTGTTAGGGATTTCCCGGGATTCCCGATAATACATGTATGTCATGCATAAATTATTATAATCCCGAGTGAAAACTTGGAGGTTACCGTGCGTGTTTCAATGTCAAATATCGGGAATAATCATAATATACAGTGATTTTTATGTACATGTTTATCGTTAACAGTGTTTATTTTTTTGTTTTTGCTTGTATCGAATGTGATTTTTCTTGATTTTTACTAATATATCAAGTATTTTTATTTCATAATTGCTAAATTTTGTGCCGGTCGGAAGTGATTATACAGTAGCTCTGTGCCGGTCGGCCAAGGTCTGTGTATAGGTAAAGTTCATCAGCAAAGACAGGTGATTTTACCAATACCATGTTTTTCCGATAGGGTATAATATCGGCCCAATACGATGCATCGGTTCAAGCTTACACATATCTAAAAAGCAAAATTGGGTTGGACTTTGCTATTTTGCCATGTTTCATCACTAATATCTCTCATTACAACATGACAAATATCAAATGGATGCAAGGCATGATGGGACATCCTGATATATTCTTTTGAAGCAACCTACCTTTAATGGACGTTGGATACCATCAAAAATGTTATCAAGAATACCTGGTCCTAATTCTACTGACAGTGGCTTGCCTGTTCGCAGTACTGGATCACCAACGCTTACACCGGCTGTGCAGGAGAGACTGAGTCAAGGGCAAACTTAAAATAATTTTATCACAAAAAAACGCTACTATATTCACTTTGATACATGAGTTTAACCATGATTCTGGACAGAGACAATTATATGTGAGAGGATTAAGCTTTCAGAAATACCTCTGCATTGTACTGTTCATTATGGCCCATATTCACAAAACTTATTCCAGGAATAACTTTATACCTGGATTTCACATTCGTGGATTGGAGGTAGCCCATAGTCCTGAACTAAGTTGAATTTTACAAAGTCTGGAATAACTAATTCGTGGAATAACTTTAATTGTCGTTTGCGAATACCAAATGATGACATCAATAGAATGAACATAAAGTTATTCCTGGATTAAAGTTATTCCTCTTTTGTGAATACGGACCATTGGTTCTTGGTGATCTTGGTTTATTGTCAAATTTGCTTGTCTAAAGACCAAGCTTTTTATTACGAATGTCAATAATCAAGAGCTGAATGTGCAGAAAATAGTGCCTGGTCTATGTCTTGCTGTGTAAATGTTTTAAATCACCAGGAGCTAGTTTTAGATAACCATTGGGAAATTGCTAAAGATTGAATTCTTAGTAAAGCCTTGTGGAGATGCATTCTGTGTTGGCAGCTTTTTCAAAACTCTACTAGTGGTTGACTGCCTAGACCCGGCGGTTCTTGGTGGTTGCTATTGTTCTGAATAATAGTAACCTGCAGAACTGGCGGTTCTGAGCAGTCAAATGTCAGTTCAGTTTTGAAGTGTTTTCTATAACATGCAATAACAGGACATGATGCTTCAAAATATTACAATGTGGGTTAAAAAATATGCATTGTTTCATTTGGTTGCACATTATCGTTTGCTTCAATTATTTGGAATACACTCCAAAATATACCCTTTGTCTTGCTCTAAATTTTCTTAATTCAAAAACATGTTTAAACATTTATCTTCTTGGAAAGCTATTTTTCAAATTCAAAAATTTCCCTTTATCTGTTTTCTAAATGCTGTTCTAATATACATGCAAGATGTTTAGAAAATGTGGCATCTCTATTATCTAACCTGACTTTTTATTTGTTTGTTTGTTTTAGGGTATTTTTTAAAATAAATAATGGATGTGTAATATTTGTTCAACATTAAAGGATACAAGTTTCCTCATAGACCTGTATGGTAGCCATATCACCCTCCAGCCTGATGATCTCGCCCACAAGTTCGCTGTGACCGACACGGACCAACTCGTACATAGCAGCTCCTGACATGTGCTCTGCCGTCACGACTGTTGAAAGTAATAACCATGAGGAGTAAATATTCTGAAGTACAGAGTCCAGGGTCAGAAGTTCTCACAAACACACAGATTCTTGCAAGAATCTATAAATTCTCTTACATTTGATCTAATGTACATTTTGAAAAATCTACATGGATTCTCCTCAGAAGGAGAATCTACATGGATTCTCCTCAGAAAGATTAGAAGAATCTATGTGAGAGTGGGTTCTCATATTCTTCTTGAACTTCTGACCCTGAAATACCAATATCACAAATTTACAGACAAATTATACAAGAACCATTATTAGCTGAGTTGGGTGTTTTAAATTAGAGTGTGTATGTATGCTGGATTGATAGTTCATAAAGGATTTTTTAGCATCTGGAGCCTTAGTTCACTATGCAGTACATGTGATTATCTTAAAAATGATTGTACACAAAAAGTTGTATAAGTAATTAAATTATTAATGCAATTTAATAGAAATAATAATACTATTTTGAACTTATCATACTTTTGTCATAATTTATTTTAATGTTTAGTTTGATTTTCCCGTAGGTTTAACCCCCCCCCCCCCCGATCATTTAATTTTGAGTTTAATTTTCCCGTAGGCTTATCCTGGCTTAACCCCCTGGCCCCGTCATTTGGATTTTTAGGTTAATTGTCCCTTAGTCATAAACCTGCCCCCCCCCCCCACTGTCCCGTACGTGAATACACAAAATAGTTTAATTTTCACATATAATTTTTGTTGATGTTCTCATTCTGTATATCATCTTGCCTTTCTGCTCACATATTTCCCCGTGATGCTTTCTGCTCCCCGGTGAATCATCCCGTATCATCGTGATAATCCTGCCGTAAGTTCCCCGTTTTTTCTGTCAGTTAATTTTCCCGTAACTTATTTAACCTGGCTCCCCGTCCCGTACGTGAATACACAAAATGGTTTAATATTTTCCTGTATAGAGTTTTTTTTTGATGTTCTTATTCTGTATATCATCTTGCATTTCTGATCACATATTATACCTGTGATGCTCTCTGCTCCTGTGAATCATCCCGTATCATCGTGATAATCCTGCTGCACCGTTTAGATCTAAATTCGCGGAGCTTATTGCGAACACCACCACATACAACATTTCGCAAATTATAGTAAGATGTTTCAATCAACTTATATATCTCTAATTGTGGGTAACTGGTAAGGCCATGGGAGTGCATACAAAGCCATACTGACTCTCTTTTTCACATAGATCCTAATTTTGGGTAACTTTCCAAGGCCTGAGACATGTGTAGTATCCCGAATTTGGAGTAACTTACCAGGCCCTGAGACTTTACGTACATCTAGCCATACTGACTCTCTCTACATCACTAATTTTGAGTAACTTACCAGGCCCTGAGACTGCATGTACATAGCCATACTGACTCTCTTTCTCTTCATCCCTAATTTTGGGTAGCTTATCCATGATTGATCGCTAAAATGTCAACTGTAAAGAAAAAATGAAATGGTGTCAGGTAATGGATAGCCACGATCAGAGGAAGTAAATCAATACTAAGAGACTAAGAATTTTGATTAATTTCTGTAATTTTCAAAATATAACAATGCCTAAAGTGGTGATCACAAGCGTCGTACTTGCATGTATACACTGTCTGCATGCAAAAACGTAGGCAAAATCGTGTGATCTGTACGCTGTAAGACATGGTTTCAGATTTGACTTAGGTTTTACTGCCATAAAGGAGAAAAAATAAAGAAGCTTCAAATAAAGAATGGCACATGTTTTTAGGCTAAAATTTTATGTAGAATTCAAATATGAACTCAAAAATGCAAAATCTTGAACTTGAAATTTTGCCCCATTGACTTATACAGGGCCAATATTGCCCAAAAATGGGCACATTTGAAAAATCCTGATATGCAAATGAACACAATATCTTCTTGTACTTTGAGGCCACTAAACCTTTTTTATACATAAACAACAGGTCTTTATAATGTCAAATATATTGTTCTTTTGCAAATCTGACATCTGATTGGTATACAAATGCCAGCCGCGGCTTACATTATTGCGCAATTTAGCTCTTACGTTAAACATTCGTGATTTTGTGTAAATTGAGTATTTGCTCCTTTGCAAAAAAAATAATTTCTCAAAAATTATGCAATTTAACCCAAGTTTGATACCATATCCCTGTAGAAATTTATCTTGGCTATAATCGATCAGTTTTTCATGAGTGTCGCTTTTTTCGTTTTTTTCTCGTGGATTCTCGAAACGCTAAATTTTGAGTAAATTTTTGATACCGCATATTGAAAAAAAATAAAAAATCTCAAATTTTAGAAAGGATAACAACAAGTTAATACCGTACATATGTGGAAACTTGCTCTGTGCATAATTGATTAAATTTTCAAAGCTATAGCTCTTTTTGTTTTCTTGTACTGTCAATTTTACTAAACGACGATTATTTTTTCACGCAACGGAAAATGTAAGGGGAAGGGGAAACATTTTTGTAGTTTTTGAATATTTCTTGTACTTCAAATGAAAAAAGTTTGGTATCACTTTAAAGCTTATTAAATTCTACATAAACTGACAGAATTTTTTGTCCGAAACTGCTAATTTTTGCCCGTCAATTGTCACGGGACATGTCAAACTTGAATGATTCTGGAACGCAAATTATGAAATAAATTACGAAACAAATGATTGAATCCATTAGTTATTTATTATCCTTAACTGATATATTAACATTATAAAGGGTCATATATATGTATAATATAGACACTGTAAGGGTACAAAGTTGGCAGGTTAAAAATTTTGTCATCCAAAAAGTGTGTTTTTTAGGCAAAATCGGGCAAAAATCCAAATTTCGCAGCAAAACGGTGTATGATACAGGATTTTTGATTAAAAAATCATAATCTACACTCAATTTTACCTTAGAAATGACATCTTAGACCATCACAACATGGTTTATTTTACAAAGATATTAATTTTTTCACACTTTGGCAGTGAAATCTAAGTCAAATCTGAAACCATGTCGTAAGTACTGCTTCCACAGAGTAACAAACAGCTCATCAGAGATTTCCTTCTCGCTGAAAAAAAATGAAAGGATGCCTGGCTGAAGTATCGATTGTTTTCACCGTGCACCAAGTCAAACACAAATTATTATTAGATCATTGCGCTATGTATGACATTCAAAACATAATACCAAAATTATAAAAAAATCAGGAATACATACACAATTTACATTCATAATAAGTATTGCTTAATTTTCTATGCCTTGTTTTCGGTAACATAATTTTGTAGACATTGTAACTTGTATAGGATTGCTATAAATGTTTCTGGTACATTTCACAAAAAATGATAACAATTACAAATAAGAATGTTTGAATATTAATTTTAATAAATTTATAGAATCAAGATTAAGTATATGTTTCATAATGATTTAGAAAAGCCAAAATTAATGGGGGAAAAAAACCATGGCGTTATAAAAAATAATTTTAAAATAAAATACAGTTTTATATAGAAATGAGTCATGCGACAATTAAAATATCCACGTGAAAATTGTGTTTATAAACACAAGAGAGACAGTCTATGTTGTCGAAATTCAAAGGATATTTTTCACTTTTGGTCATTTTATCAAACTCAAAATTAAATTTAGATTTAAAATGGAAATAACGTACAGATTTAGTACCCAAAATATTTCTCAGATATCTCGGATTGACAACCTTTAATTTAAATATTTTTAAAAACTTTAACGTAAATATTTATACCTGTCGCTCAATTTATTTTCTTTATGCGTCTGCCTCTTTGGGTAGGGTTCAAGGTCCAGGCTCCAGTTTTGGTAGAAATCAGGGGTCAAAATACAAGAGGGCGGAGGGCGAATTGCCCCTTATTTTTATAATAGCGCCCTTGCAAAGGTGGAAGAGGGCGAAAAATATATTACAAAAGCACACCAATCGCCCCCACTTATAAAGCTTTTTTGGGGTTTAGTCCCTTTTGGTGTTTCTATGATTGATTGAGAATGTACCGGAAATTCATCTGTGTCAAAGTCGACCATTGGAAAATTGTGAAATCTTGTTGTTTAATAAAGCAATCAATTAAGGTGTTGTCTTATTGATGGTGAATCCAGATAGCGGATATTTGCTGGATCTGGATAAAGCCAATAAATAAAATCTTAATTCATGTAATATTATAAAGTTTTTAATGCAAATAAAATGACCATGCCTGGTAAAAATAAATATATTATAAAGAAATAATAATTTTTTTATGATTCTGATCTGGCCTTTAGAAGCTTCTTTTAATATGTTCAAACAGTTTTAAATCATAACTAAAATATATTCAGTTACTGGTAATTCTGATAAAATAGTCATGTGACAGTGTTTGAAGTTTGAGACCTCATAAATAAACATTAAATTGTTGGGAAGGGACTTGGAAGGTGTCAAACTAGACTAATCTACTTGAAAATTTGCCTTCCTAATGTTTACATGTTTACAATAAAACATTTTTTTGACCACCCTGTATATATGACAAAACATTAACAAAGGAAATTCCATTTGGTATGCCTAAATGGGTATTGGTCTTAGCTAGAATAGCCCATTACATTTGTCATATCTATAGGCGTATCTGATTCATGTGCATTGTGGTGAAAGAACAATGAACCACCCTTTAACATTATTTTTGTCTGTTTCACCCCATATATTTGCGAACCACTCTGTATATTTGACTCCATATAATAATTTTCAGAATCCTTGTTAAATAGGCCTACAAATACAACACCAGCGCACCCTGCACGGCTGGCCCCTATTTAGGGGTGTTGTGCAGAAAACAAACAAGATAATACAAGACAATTTAAGCTTTTAGAAAATGTATACTAAATAGACTTCACATGTACACTTTTTGAGACACATCAGATAAAAGGTCAATAGGGACCATATTTCCTTAAAATTTTCACTTGTAAAGGGGTTCCCTGGGTTAAAAAACATGATCTTAAAAAACAGATTTTTGACAAATAATAGTGCAAAAATGGTAATTTTTGGGTTTTAAAAAAAAAAATCATTTTTTTGTCAAAAAATCTTTGGGATGAAAACAACTGGCATCGCATGACAAAAAACTTCAAATGTTTTCACACAAAATGAAACAGCTATAATTTATGGCGTGGCTGTTTTTAGCCTGTGAAAATGGGCATTTTTGGTAAAAAATTGCCAAAAATGGTCAGAACTTGAGATTTTGAAATATTTGCCAGCCTCTGCTATGGAACGGATTTAAGTCGCGTGAAAAAAACCTTTTCATTTTTCAGGCATGATACTGGCCTCTTATAAAAATACCTACAAGTAGGCCATAATCCAGACAAAACGCAATGTGCACAGTACTTGCCTCCCACTGCCAGGGGTTCTGCTCATCTTACACCACTGGAGAGGTCATTTCATGTAATTAAATATACAGCTGAAATATGTTTGATTTTTGTTTAACTTTTGATGTTTGGTCATGCATGGAAAATACCTGCTTTTTTGTCTTGCAAGGCAATTAAATACCTGAATTGAAGATTGTAAAATACCTGAATTCAGGTAAAAACCTGAAAAGTATCATGCCTGATTTTTACGCGTCTGGTGCTCGTGAGCTAGCGTGATTGGTCTGTTCTGTTGCTGTGTGACTTGATGATCGATTGATTAGTTTGTTGTTCACGCACGTTGCGATTTGGTCCCGCCCAGAATGAAAAGGTTTTTTTTTTCAGATGACTATAGGTCACAAGTCAGAAACTGGTCCTCTTTTTTGTTTCACACCAAAATACTGAGAAAACCGTGGCAATTTGCATTCAACGGATTGTAACTTTTATTCTGTAGACTTAAACCCCATAAAACTATATATTGCTAGAAAGCTTACATTCCAAGGATTCTAATTCTCATAAAATAATCACAATTATACAGGGTGGGTCAAAATTATACAGGGTGTAACATAAAAACAATGAGCAAATTTTATACCACAATGGAGACCCTTATTTTTCTAAAATAAAAATGGAGATGGTAAACCATACATTACTTTTAAATCATATTAATTATACATATCAATAAAAATAAATAAGGGTTGCCTGCTATCAGCACAGTAAGAAATACAGGGTGGTCAAAAAACGCACCTTCAAAAGTTGAAAAAAATGCAAATATTAATATGAAACATTAGTGTTTTATTTTAATTATAAACTTTTTTAGAAAGTCTAAAATACAAATTATGTATTGAAAATATTTCTTAAGATGTTTGTTTTATGAATTAGGCTATGTAAACAATATACAGGGTGGTCCAAAACACTCTGTACCCAGATTTGACTCTCAAGTATTAATGCTGCAGTAAGCAGTTAATGTCTGAAATAATTAAATGGACAATAACATTTCTTGTTCACAATGCTTTCATTTATTTGTGTTGTAATAAATAATTTGTTTTTCTTTCTTCTAGAAATATCATATCTTTAAAAAGTTCAACCAACATTGTAAATTATGTATAGATATTTTTTGTGCTCATTTTCATTGCCAATATTTTTTTATTATTTATTTTATGTTTTTGCCATTAATTACTGTTCCATTGATTTGTTTTCTAAGTACAATTTAATTATGGAATAAGTAGTATCACAACTTACTATTTTAATTACCTATTTGATAGGCTCATGTTCAGTATGTACTAGAATGCACACTTTGAACATGACATGATCTTTAAAGAAAATTTTTGTTGTTAACCTGAGCTTAATTAGTCTGTAATTAATTAATAAATTAATATTAATTAATATTAATAAATTAATTCATAGAAAATTAAATTAATAATAATATTTTTTTTTTTATTTAAGTTTTTTAGCATGGAATATTAAAACTTGCACTCAAAAATTTGCTATTGCTAACATTTCATGTAGCACATTCGCTAAAATAATTGCGGTTAATTAACATATTTAATTAATCATTTTAATTATTTTTAATTATATGCATACATCAAATTACTTGTTTAAATGAATGGAGTATATGTTTATCTTTGTTTGTATGAAATTTGAGCTCTCTAGCATGCTTTTTGTGTGTAACTCTATGGGCTCCTCAACCACCGGCTCCTCAACCGCCGCTCCACCCCTGACCCACTGTTACCCTTCATGCCATAACTTTGTTATTAAAAATCCCCAAAGCATGGGATTTTTTTATTTTAAAGAAGACAGAACAAGGAAGAAGTTGATACCTCATTTTCTGTCTTAGACTAAGTGGAAGTATTAAAAAAAACATAAAACATACTTAAATTGGGACCCCATTGGAAAAAAGCCTGCACATGTAGCTGGGCTTTTATGGGCTATCCTGGCCTTGCAACTTGTGGTGTTGTGGTGTGCTGGCCGTTCCAGTTTGGGATGGCATTGTGATATGTTATTTATTGAATGTTAAATTATATTTTCATACTCGTGTGCTTTGTTATTTACTGTATTATGTTGTGATGCCAAATAAAAACTAAACTAAACTAAACTAAAAAAAGGGAACCGTGAAACAGCTCCACCATATTGGGTGGACCAGTTTCTGACTTGTGACCTATAGCAGAAAATGTTCCTTACTTTTGCGACACAAAATCCCCAATAGGCCTAAACTTGACTTTAGGTCGAAGTTAGGAGTAATGAAATTTGCCGATTTTTGTGTCATTTTCTTGACTTTGTAATGAGATCCTCTTTCCAAAAAAGTTAATTTCATGAACTGCGAATGAATTTTAAATTTTTGTGTTTGTGCCTACAGCGCCTATGTAATGGTTTATTCTAGTTCGCAGTGGCAAACTTGAAAAAAAAAACGGGCAAAACAGACTTATTCATTTATCAGAATTTTACGTTATCATTTTACATTGTCGCCCTATTTCAAGTTTGCAACGATCTCTATACAAAACGTGATGTACTCTAGCCGTGATCGCCAACAGCATGATGCAGCTATAAGTAGAATCCTACTATCGTCGACCAAGCTTTGCTCTTTACCGCTACGTTATTCTCTGCGGGAGCAAGCTTCAGTGACACGAGTCTGGGGGCTAGGGACTCAGGCTACTCTGCAGCGAACATCAAGTGCGTGATATTCTGCCAACTGCGACAGAGTGACTGCGATCTAGCTGAGTTTGTACAGTCGTGTATGGCGTTGAAATTTGTCATTTTTTTAATATTTAAGATCCAAATTTGAACAAGTGCATCTGTAGGTCTAAAATCTAGAAGAGGGACATAGGTAAGTGTGTTGCTACGATAAATTGCCATCCTTACTTGATAAGATCATAAAAGTTGCGACCATGTTTTATGTCGGGGGCTTTTCTTCAGTATTCATGGCATTGCAACACGCTTTTGTATAGAGATCTGCTCATACGGTTGTGAGGTAGGAAAACCAAAAAAAACCAAACCACAACCGTATGAGTTCCTCATACTAGGTTTATTCATGGCTCATGCAGAGTTTGACGATATCCATCGATCGATGATGATCGTCGTCGATGCACATCGACGTGCAGTCGTTTACAGCGCTATTCCTTGTGCATAGCGCGTAAAGACTGTGTGTCGATGGCCATCGATCGACGATGGATATCGACAGCACCAGGCCTAGAAATTCGGCGAGAATCCATTCTCGCAGAGCCAGAGATTCTCCCCAATGGCAAAGGATTTTACAAGTCAAGAATCCAAATATATTCTCGTACTTATCATGAGGCAAACACATTGTGTATGAATGTAAAGAATCCAGATTCTTGCAAAGATTCTCCCCCTGTAGATTTGCGAGAATCCAATAACGAGCAATTTTAATTTTAGACATGTTAGAAGAGGCTTGTTTTTAAATTTTAGCTCGCATGTAATTACATTTTTCTTCGTTTTGACGCCACCCTCATGAAAAATGAAACACTTTTGCTCTGAAAATGTACTCTCAGGAATCACTTGCACTCTTTCTTCACTAAAAGAAAGATTTACATTTATAAAAAATAATAAATTTCTGTTTATACTCACCTCCACCGATCAGCAAAAAGACATCAAAATGATGGAAATCATGTGATCGATGTAAAGGTGGTGCAAAGGTCATACAGAGGTCACGGCGGCGGCTGGCCATACATTTTTGATGGTATGGTTGGGGTACAACA
>JXSR01S024323.1:0-11155 GCA_000969725.1 Ophiothrix spiculata
GCTTCAAAACAAATCTCTAACCCTTTTGTTCTTTAGCGACTCTCAGTAGCACAGTTTGAAAATCAATAAAACAATGAAGCGCTGGCTACGCACTTTGAAGCGTCTCTTAATGCGTCATTTTCCGCCAGCCAGGCATCAACCGTAAGTCCAAGGATGCCTTTATATCCCTCATATTACAGACTTTGTCGATGGAATTACAAGGACATATCAACCACTTTTCTTCTTCAGAGTTTATTGATTCATGCAATGTTATGTATAAGCGCATTCCGTTGGTTATGACGCGTCATTCATAATGCGAATATTTCATATTCTGCATGAAAAAAATCAACCATGGCCTTTGTTAAAAATAATTGAAATCTTTTAAGTGGTTAAATGAAGCGTTTTCATTGGCTATTATTTTTTCAATCACAACATATATGACAATATCAAAAGTGAGCTTTTATAGAAATCAATTATGAAGTAAATGCACAATTCTAATTAAACTAAAATTGAAATCTTCATACATGGCCTTGTCTTTTGTTCTACGAGTATTAAAATTGGTTCCATATACATTACGCACAATTACGTATATACATATGTTAAACCCAGGATATTATGTATGAAATATTAGACGGTCTCTTAAATAACAAAACACATCTAGAAATATTTAACATGCGGAAAATCCATCACATTTTTAATAAAGCATTTTGTCTTTGCTGCCTTCCGTAATCACATACCATCATTCTCTTAGGAAATGATCATTCTTACACTCCTCTATTGCATTCTTTACTTGCTCGTTTCCCCTCCGGAACCTATTAAAGAAATTATGAACTATTAAAAGAGAATGTCAGGTTGTTTTTTCTAGTTATCATGATTATCAAACAGTGTAATTACCGTGGATTCTATGGCTAATTAGTAATTACTGTGTCGTTGTTTACTGGTTTACAGAGTTCATAATGAGGTGGATTCAATGTCATATTTTTGTGTAGCAATAATTTCAAAATCAGGATTTTATCCATATAAGAACATTAAATCATTTTTATATTTATTTATACTTTAAAATAACCATCCAATAAGATTACTCAGTTATAGTACAAAGACTACGATAAAAATTTAGGTCGATAATGTAATGAAAATTTACGCACTATACGGTAATAGCCACTATAAAACTGTATCTAGTTAGTAAAATTTTATATTATTCATCTCCAATACATGTCAGACATCAATTTTTTTAAAAGTTAAATAATTAGCAAAAGTATTGAAAGTTCAATTTACGAAAAGTCTTGAAAGTAGTTGATTTGGTTATGGGTCCACGAGTAACCTATTGAAATCTTCATACATGGCCTTGTCTTTTGTTCTACAAGTATTAAAATTGGTTAAAATTTAGTTATTTGTTGTAATGACAAGTACTCACATATCACATATTTCTATCGAGCCAGAAGGGAATTAGGTTAGAATATAAAATATCAACCCGTGTGTTATCCATCTTGATCCCATATTAATGGAGTCGTTTAATGCTATAGACATTAATTTTTATCTCAGGTATCAAAACCAGATTTTCATAACAACTATTATTATTTTTCATTAGGGAAACTTCACATCCCTGATCCACACCATTATCAAACTTTTTAAGCCAATATTATTTTTATACGAAGTACTATCATTTGAATGTTCAAAATACACAGTAGAGGCATATAGATGTGTTTGACATCAGAACTTATAAGTTATATCGTTATGAATTGTTTTATTGGTCCCATTTAGTTATCAATTATTGTTGCAAATTTTGGTAAGATATGACTTTTTTATTACAAATAGAATACATTTATTGGTACTTCCTTTCAAACATCCTTGCAGTAATCTGGTGGAGCACTCTATTTGTAATTTCTGTTTAGAATCTTGCAAAATTGTTCAGAACTCACATGTAAGTATTATATCGTATTCTTGTAGTATTGAGGTAAATATTATCATATCATCAGAATGAACCTTTATAAAGCTTTATATCAATATAGAAATTCCAGTAAAGTTTGAAACTCAATCTTAAATTAAGCGCATGTTAAAACCATCAAGCAGATTAGAACCATTTAATCGAATGTCTCTGAAATTCTAGCCTCTCTCATTTGCATGAATATTTGTTTGGAGATATGCCTGTGTCATGTATGTGTACAATTAATAAAAGGCTTCATGTATTATTAGTACTTATTATACAATATTGTTGCTCATAGCTGAAAAAACAAATTGCGGTAAAATGGATTTTTAGGTAAGAAATGCAACATTAACAGGTTACAAATCATGACATGTTTAGAGTAGGTGGTCATTACTTACACACTGGACGCCATAGACAACAAATTAACCAGATTTTCTCGACAGTTTATACAGAAACACGCCGATTATGTCAAATTTTTTAATCTTATGGCTCGTTCTCCGATAAAGTGTGCAACTTTGCCGTTTTGGTGTCGCTCATGTTCGTGTTACTTGTTTAGCGTTGTTAAGCCTATTACAAATAATTTGAGTGGTCTAGTTGATACATTAGAGTCACATTAGTAACATATGTGAAGCTAAACATTTTAGCATGCCAGAAAAGTAGCTAACGATTAATATGAAAATGCAAAATCGTTACTTTTCCCCATGTCGCCAGCCATACTTTTTATATTTTAAGTACCCCCGATCCTAATATATTCGGGCATATCAAACGCAATGCACGCTATTTAACAGCCCGTAATAGGTATTGATAATGACATATAAAGTTTAATTATATTAAGTATTTGATATGGCATAAGAGCTTTTTCAAGCATGTCGCCAATATTGCAAACAGATACGAAGCGATAACAAAGTGTGAAAATGAATTTGTTGATGAATGATTCCGCATTAGGTTTATCAAGTAAACGTCAGTGTTGAATAACATATATGTTATATAGAATCATATATTTACAGTAATGATTTACAAGGATATTAATATCAAAAAAACCCTATGTGACTGTCACGTCGCGACAGATACGAAACGCACATTTTGCTGCCTTCTCGCAAAACGCGGTACACTATGAGCGAAATACTACACCACAGTGTAGTATGTAAAGAGCTCCTAATTTAGTGTAAAGATCAAGTTTGTAGAAAACTCATTTTCTTAATAATGAATATTAAAAAAAAGATTCAAACAGATACGAAACGACAGATACGAAATTTAGTAATAGGGAATACAATGGTTAAAAAATCAGGTATTTTTAAAACATCTCCCATGCACTTTTTCTTCTCCAGAAAGCATAAGAGTTTATGATTTTGTATGTTTTTCATGAGTTATTAGTAGTCGAAATTTCAACATTTCTCTAACCAAAGTTGCACGGTTTATCGGAGAATGAGCCTTTTAACGATACTTACGACCGCATACTGCTGGATAAACAGTTCGATAAACCATTCATGAAATCATTATAATATCATTTTTCAAATGTTAAATTATAAATTTTGGACTTTGTCGATAAGCCACACACGTTTTCAGATTTATTAGGAAAGCCCTAATCAATCTCGTCTTTCAAACTCGTGAAAGATCGCCAATTTTTGTTTTACCAGATACACGGATATAATGTACAAAAGTTGTAACTTGAATTCTCATTACATACTATATCGGATATGTAATTAGGTACTCGCTAGATAATTTAAAATAGCCTACCTGTCATATCTTGTTCTTTCTGGTCTAGTGTTTCTAGAACAAAAAGGGTCAAAAATTGGTCGAAAAGATGTAACCAAATTACTGGGTTGCCGTTTGGTGATGATATGATCGATCGTATATCCAGGCCCTAAACACTTTACCCCATATACTTCATAGCGCATTTGATTGTCCGCGCTGGCAAGCGCGGACTATTAGATGTTACATTTCGGCATTCACATGTAGTTTTCCAGGCATGAGGACGAGGATGATATATTCTGAAACAGAATCTTCTTTCATTTCACAATTTCGATATGTCATGCAACAATAAATATTAAGGGTGATTGAAATCAATAATACTGAAATGTAAACCATGCTTAATCCGTTTCATATCCTATTTTTCATTTGTAAAGGTTGCTGTTTTTCATATTTCTCTACGAACGAGCATTTGCCGTATCACGTGATCATCGATCAGTGTAAGGGCGCACACCAGTAAATATAATCAATCCACGATTCCTGTAACGGTTTGATTTCCGGTAAAAAACGCTGATTATTTGGACCTGTTTTATGCTGATTTGCGAGTATCTGATGATTTCTGGTGACATTTTATGGTTCAAATGAAAGGTAGATGTGTTCTAAATAAAATGGATACGATGATATTACAATAATTACCACGGTAGGGCATATGTCTGAGATTCAGATTTATGACAAAAAGGTCAAATTTATTGGCTACAAAAACCAAACATACAGGTTATAGTCCAACGAGTTAGCACACATACACAAAATAACAAATAAGATTTATACAAGTATATAAAAGTAGTAGAAAAAAAATATATATAGTAAATTTTACGTGAATAAACCCACAGATGAGATATTAAAGACAATGAAGTCAAAGATGACCGACCAATTAACTGAGGTCAAATTGCAAAAATGCATGACATCCTACATTTCTTACTGGAATTCATTGGTCATTACCTAACTTGCAATTTGGTTACAATAATTATGAAAAACATCACTTCAGATTTTATGCATAATGAGGTCAAAGGTCACAGGGGTCAATAAGCAGGCAAAATCAGTATAATAGCAACTTGTCAATTTCATGATCGCCAAATCAAACAAGACCACTGCTTCAAGAACCATCTGGTTTTATTGGCAACCTATGGTGACCCCTCAAACACGGCATAAGCCAGGGGTTCTCAATTAAATTTGTTGGCGGACCATTAGTACGAACGCCAGTTCAAAAAATACATCTTGGAGGGCCAAATTAAAGGGACTAGCCTAGATTCCACCTGGAATTAAATATTTATGAAAATGCTCTAAACAAAGCTTCAAAGTATAGCAAAATCCAAAAAAGTGCAAAAATTTCCACACAAATGGCTCAAATTGAGAGAGAATTAATTTGTAATATATCATTCTTTGATGGTGGTGTGTTTCCTAAATCTAACTTTTGTACCTCAGATGGATTTACTATATAAATTATCAAACAAAGCTCATGGAAATAATTACAAACATATTAAAAGAGAAACAATTTCATCAAAAATAATTTGTTTGGCCATCACAAGTGTAGAAACAAGATTTTTAGCAGTTTTCAAACTAGAAACACTGTTTTCACACCACTTTTTGTCGCCGGCGACAAAAATTAAAGTTGGTAAAGAATTGCAATTTTCTCCAATATTCCTCAAAATCATGGAAAATCACTTGTAGGTTATATTACTATAAACATGTTCTATTGATTCAAGTAAAAAAATATGCAAGTAAAAAATTAGTGGGAGAATCTAGGCCAGTCCCTTTAAGACCCTTTTCAATGCTTTTCCTATATACTTCTGTATTCCAGAGGCGATCGCAGGGCCAAATAAAGTAGTTCGGCCCGCGGGCCGCTATTTGAGAAGGCCTGACATAAGCATACCGGTGCAAGTAACAACTAGATGAACTTTTGTCTGAAGACCTCGAACCTTGGTCACGTCAAGAGTTGCCAGAGAGGGAGTTCCACCAGATAATTGTTCTTGGAAACAATTACTTCTTGTAGATTGCGCGGATTCACATTGGTGCATGGCACCAAGTATTTCTTGTTACTTAATAGTTGCTGGTTAACATTTCTTCGAAGATTACGTGATCAGTAGCTCCAAATAACGAGGACACACAAAGAATAATCCTGCTCAAATATCGATAAATCCTGACATCGTCTTTATATCCTAAAAAGAGGGGCGCGTGACCGAGCGGTTAGAGCATGTTTTTCGTAATACAGAGATTGTGGGTTCGAGCCCCGGGTCGGGCGGTTTTCGTCTCCTTGTTTCCTTGGGCAAGACACTTTACTCTACTTGCTCCGTGGTCGGACAGTCACGTAAAGCCGTGGGTCTCCTGTACGAATAGACTCCTTCGTGGGGTATGCATGTTATGCCAGTACTTGTATCGTTGATTGATTGATTGATTGATTGATTCAGTTGTAGCCCCTCATCTTTGTTCACGGTGTTATCTCCTATGCTTCTGATCTGATGTATTTTGCCCCCTTTAACCACCGCAATGGTTCATCCGATTCTTGTTACAACTTACATCCCGCTCTGTGACATAATTGTTATTTGCAACGTGTTCAGCTATATAAGCTATGGCCAACTTGTGCACTTTTGCACTTCGTGTGTTGATGCTTCGATCTTAGCACTGATTTTGTTAGTTTCATTTCTACCTAAAAACCCAAGTTAAAACATAAATTAATTTTCAAGGACATGTTGATAATAATGTTTTACAACCATTTGACTGAACATCAAGATAGCTTTAACTCGTGGATCAGTATAGCTAATTCATGAAGTAAAAACCCTACCCCAATTTTGGCAAAACTATTTTAGCGGAAATGCGAGTCAATCTGCCATCTTTGGGGTAAAAGCGATACAAAATTTTGGCAAAAGTGTCTGATCTACGGTGCTTTTTTAGTTTGCCCAACATTTGGTAGGGATGTATATTTGTAATCGACTGAAAGTATATAATACAAACAACTCTGAATATTAAAAGACGCTGATGTTTCGACACGATTTAGGAATGAATACTTGTGCACAGCACCTACAAGTTTAACAAGCAAATGAATAAATCTTCGTCACAAAGGCTTAATGAATACATCTTCGTCACAAAGGCTTAACAGAGATGTACTACAATGATCTCACCATGGACTTTCACAGTACATTCCTCTAAGACTGCAAAACAGAGAACCATCAATAAACCTACATTATCATATCATATATCATCATATATATCATATTTATTTTCCATCAAAAATTTACAAGAATACACAAACAAGCAATATCAAAAAAGGATGGAGGAGGTGCAACTAAAAGCAAGAGCCTGAGGAGTGTTGCACCACCTATAAAACATATACGAAATAAACAAAGAATATTAAGAAATTACTAAACACTTACACCCATCACACCCAATTACCATTCATAAACACACACACCGCTCATAACCTCCAAACACACAACTCAACCATCATAAGTAGGCATGAAGAAACAAAACATTTCAGAATGTGAAAAAAGTAATATATATTGTGTTGAACATTTAAACAATATACAAGTAGTTAACATGTAAGTAAATGACGGTTTAACATGAATTTGAATTGACCTAAATTATGTCCAAATCTGTCAAAATGCATATACTTCCACCAAGGAGTTTATCTAAACCTCAGGAGATTAGATCAAATTGGGGCAGTCCAGATAATTCTGGAGATTTTATTAACATTACTGAATCCTACGAGCAACGTTTGGGTCACAATTAAAGTCTACGCCTTAAGCTTTCTTAGACGCAAGTGTAAATCTATTTCAGCCGAAGCAAATCCACGACCTCCGAATTCCTATTCCTCTTTCATTATTCATTCCTTATATTACTGATTTTAACTACGGTATGTCACTATTTCCCTTAAACGCTTTATACCGTGTGTTTTGCACATGTTTTGCACATCCTTTTTTTTTTTTTTTTAATTGAGCAAACTATTTAAATAAATATTAAAATATATATATTCTATATTTTGCTAGACAGGGTCTAAAGTTATGTAATTTGTATATTTTCTGTGGCTCATTATTCTATCTTCTAAATAATTTGATAAGTGCTTAAGTAAAAGCAGCAAGCAAACGTTAATATAGGCCTAGTATAAGTGTTACATTAATTTTGTTCATGGTGTTCTTGTTTATAATTTGGTGGTGGTGTTGTTGTTGTTGGTATTCTGTTGTTGTGCTCTCTCTTTTAAAAATTCCATAATGAGAATTTGATGATCAATGCATCCAGAATGACTACTGGCCTTAATTTTCCCGATCTTGTTTTCGATAAATACACATCCTGTTTGCACATTTTGTAATACCTATTATATATCATGCAAAACTTTCATTTCTGACAAGAAATTATTATATATATTTTTTCATTCAATTGACTTACATATGCCTTTCCTCAAACTATAGTAATGAAATTATCTTTTATATATTTTCATTAAATTAACTTACACATACCTTTTTTAAGTATAGTAAATTAATTAAATTTTCTTGAAATAAATTGCCTTTTTAACATGTTAACCGCCAGAATGTTTAATTTGTGCCCCATATCCAACCTATATGTAAAAATCACATAATAGACATGTACAAAAAAGTTAATTTTGTTGAATGCATAAGATAATGATTCATGCTAATTTCGGGCTAAAATGTCAGTAAAGATTGACTTCCTGGTGGAAACCATAAATCCACATACTAAGATTTGATAATATTTCAAAAATAAAACACCTTTTCCGAGTTATATATCATGAATACATGAAAAAGTAGGGTACTTGATAAAGGCGGTTCAAAAGGATACCTGCATTCTAAAACTCAATTTCATCGTTGCCTCATTTCGATTAGCTTTAAACCCATTCTGTATGTGTCCCGTATACAATTACACACATTCGATTTAAATGAAGTATTTGTCAATTATGACAATTCTAGATTCCCAGGCCCACCCAATCTCTCCTCATTCTCTTTCAAAAGCTTCAATATATGGCCTGTAAAGGTGTTGTTCAACCGAGATTCAGTTGTGACTTACATTCATCCCTATAGGCTTAGATAAGACACTATCATTTGATAACGGTATCAGAATGTGATATGTGTACGTAATGGAATCTCCTCAGAGGGTGCTTACTAACACACAGAAAAAAGTTGACACAAGTTGTGTTAAAAAGGGAACATGGTTAACAGGTTGGGTTAAATTTTGCACAATGTTGGTTTATTTTCTACACAATTGTGTCAAATTTTACCCAACATTGTGCAAAATTTAACCCAACCTGTTAACCATGTTCCCTTTTAACACAACGTTAACACAATTTTTTTAACAGTGAATGGAGAGTGATATACTGGCATGGTCTTATCAATCATATGTCAGCTTATATGTCAGTCTATGGAAAATACCTTCAGTCTGTGTCTTTATTAAGACCCCGGTTAAGACATACCGCAGAGGCCGTATCTATGGTTCTTTTGGTCGATTTTAGGTTTTGTCTCATATGTACTGTAACTATACCATCTAAACCACATACAAAGCAGTCATGAACGTCCCCTCGCATTACAACTAAAAGGGTTATCTTTAGAGAAGGATCTGTCTCATACAGCATGATCGTATCAAAAAGTGGGATATATAATTATCTTACACCTCCTAATGTTTTATAACCAATTCTGTAGCTTGCGCGACACGTATTGCAGATACCAGCTGATCATCTAATCTATACATTCATGGATTTAAACCTTAGGGAAGAATTCTTGACGTTCTTACACACTGTGTCGACTTTTACACTATCGAGTGTTCTTATAACGAGTCCAAATACCTTTAGAATGACTTAACCTCAACTGCGGTATATCTTTTTCTTTACATTGGGGGGAAATACGCTACAAAATGTTCGAAGTACAAGTGGTTTATTAATTATGTAAAAGTATCACATATACGACTGATATGTAAGATAGGAATACATCATAAAATAGTAACCTAGTTTTACTATAATTTCATCGCAAAACCGATACATTTTCATGATTTTTAACACTTTCGGTTTTATTGTTTTGACGGCAGCAGACGGTACGTATAGTCTGATCATCAAGTAGGGCAGATTGAATGTCTACATAATACAAACACGTCATGATGAATCAGCCCGGCACGCGGGGAAATCCCTCCCATGGGCTCCGTAAGACACCATTTTCAAGGCAGGTGATGGTGAAATACTCATAAAGGTTCCGACACTATTTGACTTGAAGATAACATACCAACGATCTATGTGTCAAATAACACTAAAGCCTGTCATATTTCTACCATGTATCCAGTCAATGCTATTTCCCTCGCTATCCATTACGCTACAATGCACATTTCGTCTGCTATCTAAATCTTATACAAAATGCCCCTTTCTTATTTCACACGACACACTTTTAAATAATTGTATACCACAAGATGTCATAAGATGTGCTAGATTCTTTAGATAGACATGATATACCTGACATCATCTATCAATTTCTTTTCAAAAAGCCTGTTAACTGATGAAATCCTTTGTTTTGTAAGATGATAATCATGATGTATCAAGACATTGTCATTAAAACAGGTAAACACGATCAAGTCAAATGCCATCATTGTGTTTTCGGGTTCTCACCTGCGATCAGCTCCAAGACTAATAGCATGAAAGAAAGTGACTTTCCGGACTAATATTTCATCCACATTCCTGCAACCGGACACTGCATGTGAAGAATTACAGTTGTTTGAATATACACTGAAAATTGTGTTTCATCACTTAATAAATAATAAGTTGTCATGAAAATGGTCTAGTATGACAAACTATAATTTGTCGTGGAATTCGTCATAGAAGTATTGAACGACGAATTATAATTGGTCATGAAAAACAGTCTAGTATGACGACTTTCTCATGACAATTAATTAGTCATGCTGAAAATTAGTTTGTCATGAATAAAAAATAATTTGTCATGCACAAAAATTAATTTGACATGCAAGAATAATAATTTGTCACTTAATTTGTCAAGTGACACTAGTTTTTCAGAGGTTTTGTTTTCGGTACACTAATTCCATTTAAGTATGGCTCAATCCATGTGAAATCAACTAGACGAAACACTCAGGTTCTGCTTGCAGGTTTTGCAATGGCTGTCTGGTCTAGTCAATCCAGATGGACCTCGCAAGTGAACGCGAAGCGTGCGCCTACGTAGCTCGCTTGTGGGGTCCATCTAGATGGACTAGTCTGGTCAGAATCTGATGAGGAAGTATGAGTAAGCTTAAGTATGAGTACGGGAATTCTGAGTCCAGTAGTGTTGTTCTGTCCGACTCCGAATCCAATGCGGTCTGGTTTCGGAATGTGATGATAGGCTAGGCACACTGTTATACTGTTGGGCAATTTTTTAGCGTTGGTTAAACTATCAACAACCCAATTGTTGGGTAAATAATATTAACCAACTGTTGATGAAATTTTACCCAATATTTGGGTAATTAGCTAAAACTTTTACCCAACAGTTAGGTAATTAGCCAACATTGTACGCAACGTTGGTAATTATTTACCCA
>JXSR01S024333.1:28072-44761 GCA_000969725.1 Ophiothrix spiculata
TGACTATTCTCCTCTGGTCAATCTCCGTTCATCTTCAAAGATGCTCTTCAAGTCTGGCCCTCGCACGAAGACAAAGTACGGTGACCGTGCGTTTGCTGTAGCTGCACCACGATTGTGGAATTCACTGCCTATGGACATTCGCAGTGCTCCGACTATATTGTCTTTTAAAAAGAAACTAAAAACCTATTTTTTTACTTAGACATGAACTTTTTAACCTGTTGACTGTGTTTTAATCTTCCGTGATGTCGTAGTCACAGAGGCAATCCCATCCGTTATTTTTGTTCTTCACCTCTATGTTTTCCGGATTGTCTCTGGGTGAGATAATCCGGGTGATATTTTGTGTATTTAATTTGTTGCTATTTCTATGTACAGCGCGTCAAAACATTGTTTACTGCGCTTTATAAATGTAGTTAAGTTAAGTTAAAGTGAATGATGAATATTTTTTCATACATCTCTTCAACAGATATCGCTGTCTTTGAGTCCAATGGACCACTGGATTTTATCAAAACTAAGTGATGCTGCAGAGATGTGCAATACAGGTTTCCAAGAGTATGATTTCCCAGCAGTCACTGGTGCTATATATAAATTCTGGGTGCATCATTTATGCGATATATATTTGGTAAGTTGTCATTGGATAATAATATATTAGATAACCAATTCGATGGCTATCCCAAGTGTCCTTGCCAAAAGCAATCAATCTAGTGGCAAGTTGTTCAGAATGGCAATAGGCAAAGTGCCCACTGCCCACAACATGATATATGAGGTGTATTTTTTTAATTTTGCCCGAATGTTTTTTGTTTCTTGTGTGGCCTAGATGAGCCATTTCTTTACCATTTTTTATGAATTACTTTCAAAGCTTTCAGTGGTGAAAATAAGTTGTAAGATAATATTAGTAGTACAAGACATGTTGTTTTGCCTACTGTATGCTGTATATGCTGTAATAGATAGGTGTTTAATTTTAATGCTGGATGCTGGGCTGGCATAGACTATGAGTATGATATTATGTTTCATTGTATTGTGACTTGAAGACCACTAACCTCATATAGAATTAATATATACATACTGAGTTGACTCCAAAAAAGTATCGCCTCACCTCGAAAAAATGGCTCGTACGCAAATATTGAACTCGCAAACTTAATCTGAAGATTACGTGTACAAGCGCTGGAATTTTAGCCTTCTCTTGACACCCTATTTTTAACAATTGACTGAAAAAGAATGAAGTTATGAACTTTTAAACCCCTCGAGGTCAATTAAAAAAGTTGCAAATTTCATTTTTCGCACAGTACAAAATATCTGCTTAGATACCTACTGTAAAAGCGGTGGTATTGATAAAATAACTGAAGCATAAATAACACCATTGCAATTATTGCCACATTTTGTACTGTGCGAAAAATGAAATTTGCAACTTTTTTTAATTGACCTCAAGGGGTTTAAAAGTTCATAACTTCATTCTTTTTCAGTCAATAGTCAGAAATAGGGTGTTAAAAGAAAGCTGAAATTCCAGCGCTTGTACACATAATCTTCAAATTACGTTTGTGAGTTTCATATTGGTGTCGAGCCATTTTTTCGAGGTGAGGCGATACTTTTTTGGGAGTCTGTAGTCCTTCATCATTCACTGAAAGTGAGTTTGATAATCTTTCTTTCTTTTTTCAGGAATACACCAAAAATATCTTCCAAGGTACAGACAAAGCTGCAATCACAACTACACAAAATGTCCTCCATCTATGCCTTGAATCAGGTCTGTGCTTGATTAGCCCCATCATGCCATATCTATCCGAAGAACTCTATCAACGGTCACCTAGGAGACCAGGGGATGATTACCCAAGCATCTGTGTGGCTGCTTATCCTACTGTTGATAAGGTGAGTTGAGCTGTGTGTGCCATGTTCAGAGACTGATAATGAGACTGATTTAATCAAGAGAAAGTATGAAATCATGTTTCATTATGGTGTCTGCATTGGAGACGACACACAGGGATATATTCTCATTTTGGATATGAGTTTTGTGAATGTGAGTGTTCTCCACTTTAATTGTGATTGATATTTCAGAATCAAAAAAAAATAGCAAAATAATATTTTATATAAATATATACTTGTATGTGTAGTAAATATAAATTGTTAGCAATTAAGGTAAAAAAGATGACGAACAATTGTATGGCAATTAAAAAGTTTCATGTATTTGTATTTCACAGTTACCATCAGTGAATCGCCAAGAAGAAGCTAACATAGACTATGCCTTAATAGTGATGCAGGCAATTCGGTCTCTTCAGGGTCAATATGGGGTCAAAGCGGGCAAATCTAAAGGTAGGTTAAATGCAATTTGATTATTGCTAAAGACAATGATTGTTTAAAAGTAAGATTTATTCATATAATTTCAGTAAATAATATTCAGTCATTCCCATGGGATTAACACCTGTGGGGGCTACTTAATACAAATGTGGTTATGAGGGACGTGACACAAATTTGGGTGGCAAACCAGGCTCTCTGGAAAATAAATTGAGTTAACACAGCGGTTAAAATGAGTGGGTTCCTCTTTTTTAAGTTCTTCGGATAACAACTAAACACTGAATTTTGAGTTTGTTTCTTATTCATTCCAGTGACCCTTTGTAGCAATAACCAAGAAACCAGAGACAGATTATCTACATATTCATCAGTAATAGCTACATTATCAAGAACACCTGCAATAGATGTTGCATCCTGTAGGCCGCCTTCTAGATGTGCTAAAACTAATGTTCATCAGGATATTGATGTCTATGTTAATTTAGAGGTGAGTATAGAGATCCTTCAATAGTTGTTGCATTCTGTAGGACTCATCCTAGATATGCTAAAACTAATGATCACCAGGATATTGATGTCTATGTTAATTTAGAGGTGAGTACACTATTATACAAATATTGAATGCCTGAGAGTGCAATAGTACAAAATATATCATGAGGTCAAATTTTGACTTTTCTATTTCATGAGGCGTAGTCGAGTGAAATCAGTCCAAATTTGACCTCATGATATATTTTGTACTATTGCACATGCATAGGCATTCAATATTTGTTTTATATCATGATATCACACAGGTTTATTTCATGCCGTGCAATAGTACAAACCATTGCACGGCTCAAATCACTGTAATCATGATATAATGGAGATTCCAAATAGTTATTTACCCAATTACCTAAGTTCATTATCGTTCAACACTTGTAGGGTATGGTTGGTTTGAATCCTCCTTTTAAATCTGTTTAGTATAGGGATTTCAGTATAATGTATCCACTATTCTATCGAACATATTGGTCGTCAATATAAGCCCTTGAAATTAACAAATATCATCATATACTCTATGACCAATAGATCATTAAGGCATTTTAAACGTGTTTGGCACCCTGGTGTGAAATAGCTCAATGGTAAGGCCATGGACTATCAGAAAAGTAAAATATTGAATTTGAAGAATGAATACATTATGCTTCAAGTTAAACCATGGAAAAAAGAGATCTCTTTTTTCCATGGTTAAACCAGGAAAATGAATAAAGTAACTGTGATTAATCTGTGAACATGTAATGCTTGGACATTTCATTCAACAAAAAGCATAAGCATTTGTCAAAAGTTTATCAAAACATTGTTATCCTGAAAGTGAATAAGGGGTAAAGTACTTCAAAACTACATATGTGTTATTGTCTTATTTGGATCCATACAGTCAATTGATTGATCAATCAATCAGTCTATCAATCAATCATTTAAATTTATAAGACACCAACTAATTGTGAGCTCCTACATAATAAAGTGATGCATTTGATGAGAGTTAAATTTGCCATTATCAGTTAATAAATCTTAACCCTCCTCTTTAAAGCAATGATCAAACTGTAACAATAATGATATCCAGAACAAGATATCACCCGCTCTGCAATCAGATAGCAAAAGTCATACTTTGATTTTAAATCCAGGCAATTTTTTATTGCTTTTATATTGATTTATCATATCACTACAAGATGACCATTGTTTTAGTAGTCATATGATAATTTGAGTGGTGCTTTGGCAAAATGAGCGGAAAGTCGCGATTGTAGATTTTGAGTAAATGGCTGCTAAAGTAAAAATATGAGGAAAAGATCAAATTTCGTTTTTTTACATATAACTCATTAATACACAAGTGGGAAACTATCAATCGCGTTTTAAAGATTGATTATGCCGGGAAGTGCAATTATTCACAGGTAATTGATCACGTTTTGCTTTTTCACACGTACTATAGTAATCAGTAACTTTTAAACTCAATTTGAGACAATATTTTCCTGCCAGATAATTTGTGACTGGACTGCCTTGTATTTCGATCTCTAAATGAAGATTGTAGAAAGAAAGTATGACATATTATATATCATTCGAAAGCTGAGATTATAGAGAATTAAAATAGGTCATAAACTAAATTTCGCGACTTTCCGCTCATTATGCCAGAGCACCACTCATTTGTTTTGTTTGTTTTCCATCAGGATGCAATCAACATAGCTGAAGCCTTGAAGCTTGCCAAGAACAGAAAGAACAAACTTATGAGCAAAAGGGAGAAACTCCTGAAGCAGATGTCTGTGGATAACTATGCCAGCAGAGTGCCGGTGGATGCACAGCAAACAATGCAAGATATGGTAAGCTGAAGGTTTAGATAGAAAATGCATTTAACAGGAAACGAAAAATGACACCTTAGACGTGTTGCTTTCTGCTATCTTGTTGTTGCACATGGAGCCGACTTATTTTCCCTCCCGATTTTTTTTCAGAAACAAGCAAGTAGTGTTTAAAACTTGTCTTAAGCCAAGTGCATTTTAATTTGTGTGCAAACTGTGTCTTCATTTCCAGCTGACTACTTTTTATTTGTGCTGTGCTAGATGCGCAGATTCCTGTAGTAATGCACACACGCCTAAAATAACTTATCCTCCATGAGAAACAATCAAGCTTTTGGCCGATTTCGATTCAGATACCAATTCTCCAAGTGTATATTGAATTCGATCATTTACTTATCATATGGTTGTCGTAGTTCATTCTAGGCAAAAATATGTAATGTTTACAGTATTTTAATGTTGCCTGTTGGTTCTGATAAGTCTGGATGGTACCAAAAGATGTATCAACTTGATTTTGTGCACTTTGTTGAATCAGTTTGTGAGATCGGCAGAATATAGATTTGTTTGTAATTCCAATTCAGATCCAATAAGCTTAAAATCGGTCCATTTCCAATCCGTCGGATCAGATCGGTCAGACATAGATAATTTACCTCCAAAGCAGAGTTTGTTACAAAATTTGAACCTACCTAACTTATATCACTCTATGTTTTTCTTTGCAGTTGAACAAACTCAATCTAGACATACAGACTGTAGATAATATGTTAGAAACACTGGCAGAGGACAGGTGATGATGGCTTGACCTAAACGACAGCAACAATTACAGATTAAAAAGATTCATTAAGATTGATAGAATGAAGAAGTATTTTTGTAACAAATACATTTGGACACAAGCATGACTATCTGTATGCAGCCACAACATATCCACAAGTTGTGAGGAGAACACTCTTGGGAAATAAGGAACACCATTCCCAATTGATGATCGACGGTGCTGCGGCATTAGGAGTTATTTTAAGCAAGGCTCTGAATTTTCATGTTTCAGAATTATTTGAAACAAAAAAAGTGATATTTCCGGAAGTATGGCACCTATGTTGATGTTTTGACAAGAGACTGCTGTCTTATTCTTATATATTGATTGGCTGTGACTTTCACTCCTGGTAGCTTGCAGTATTATCAAATAGGGTGAAGCTTAAGCTGAATTTATACTTGATTCAAACACAAAATGTAAATGAACAGAGAATGTGCAGATAGGATTTTGGAGCTCAATACGCCATGTGCCTCTGTTCCTTGCATTTTTTGGTTTACGTTTACACAGTATAGATACAGCTTTACTCTGTTAGGATCATAGATTTACAGGAAAGATACCATTCCATGTAATGACATCATCAGCCATGGAGCTCAAATTGGGGGTATTCGGGTCCACTCGGTTCCCGCCAAATTCAACCCCGAGTGCTGAGATTTGGTTGCGCATAGAGACAAACCATGCATTTTTTTATACTTAACGCGAATGATATGCCGACCTGATGCAATGCGTGTGTGCGTGTTTTCAATATTCGCACATCCTGACATGATGCAATGCAACATCGGCAAAAACCAGAATACCCCCAATTTTGTCTCCATGTCGGAATTAAAACAGCAATGAGGATACAGTTTGTGTGGCAGCAAGTTTGGCAACAAGTTGAATGTTGATGAAATGTTTTAGAAGCAAATAGATGGGGATATGCTGCTGAAATCCATACCCATGTTTACGGTATTCCAGGCCAAAAATACTCATATCTAAGGGTATTTTTAAGTCTAAAAACGGCCAATTTGATGAGTTTTGGAAATTTGAATATATTTTAAATGCTGTCTTGCCAATTAGCAGCTGATTTTACTTTTTTTGTTCTTTAGAAATTTAAAAAGCCTTATCTAAGGGGATATTTTCATAAACAATGGGGCCCGTGGCTAAGGATTTCTGGGAAAAATTAACCCATTCGAGTGGTATGTCCCCATATATCTTTATAAGTAATACACCCCTGGGCAGCAAACCATTTCGCACTGTATGTAGCAGATTATTCTGAGCACATAAAATGTGACCATTCATTACGAACCTCCAGTAAAGTCAGCATTTGTAGTATTTTGAGATACAAAGCAAAATATTATGTTCAGAGCCTATTGGTTTTCATTTCTTGGCATCGCTCAACGTTTAGTCTTTCACAACATCCCTGCATATTGATTTGCTCCCACATGCAATAATACATCGATCAGTGTCAAGTGATGCATTTTGACAGACTCTGAATAAACCAGTGGCGTGCGCAGGTATTTTTGACTGGGGGCTAGATATGAAGTTCCCCCAACTAAATTGCTTGCAAATCAAGCAATACGAACGGCTTGCTATGAAGGCCTAGCTGATTAGGTCCAGGGCCACAGCTTTTAGCAGTTTAAGACTCTTTCACACATCACCGTATAGAGCAAAACGTACGCCTAACGTACTTATTCCCAGTATTGTTTTGGTTTGTACATTGTTGTTCGTCATTTGTTCATAAGAAATATGTTCAATACGTTATCCATGCAGTTGTGTCTGTTTTGTATATGTTTAATTCGTTATCCATATGGTTAATAAGTATTTTATCACAAGGGTACTCTCAACCAGGTTAAAGGACAAATAACACACTTAGAGGGTTGTGTATTTATGTTTTTGAACCCAAACAAAATTTCATAACCTGGACCTCCATCAAATCATAAAAAGTTATTTTTGTTGAATATAAATTTAATGTACAGAATAAAGTTTATGCTTGATAAATCAAACTTGTATGTGTTTTCAGTTTTATGATATGAAATTATAGTAGATTTTTTAAGCCAGGGCACCTCAGTCATTAAAAGTTTTGGGTCTTTCCATTCATGATAAAAGGTAAAAGGATTTGCATTCATACAACCAATAGAATTGAAGTGTTGAGAAACATGGTATTCGTAATATCTGATTGGAAGCAAAAGCGTTGAACGTGTTTGTTATTTGATTACTACTTCATTGTTCCTTCGCTGATTAAATGACAAAACGTTTGGAGATTTAAAGTAATAAGTCAATCAATCAATCAATCAATTTACAAGTACTTGCATGACATGCATGCATACCCCATGAAGGAGTCTATTCGTACAGGGGACCAACGGCTTTACGTGACTTCCGAAGCACGGAGCATGAAGAGTAAAGTTTCTTGCCCAAGGAAACAAGGAGACGAAAATCGCCCAGCCCGGGGCTCGAACCCACAACCTCTGTGTTACGAGACTCGTGCTCTAACCGCTCAGCCACGCTCCCCTCTTCCTTCAAATAAATCTTGTAGATTAAAAATAAATCGACAATTGACTTAGCACTTACTTTCAGATCCAAAACATGTCATTTTAAAAGTCTCCTTAGATTTAAAATAACTCTGGATTTTAGCGAGAAGAATGCCCCTTGAATACAGTGAAAGATGGAGAAGAGAAAGTTTCTAGCAGCTTTTTTTGACAATTCAGACACCACATAATCATCAATCAATGGAAAAAAAGATATTATCTCTTTTTCCATGATCCAACCATTCCATACCTGCCAACTGTCCCGATTTTGTCGGGATCGTCCCGATTTACAACTCTCAAAATGGCCAAAAATTGGGACGTCCCGATTTGGAGATATTGAAAAAAATAATAATACAAGGAAAAGTCGCCAATATTTATGGTCTTGTGGCATATATTTGGGCCAGAATCTCAAAAAAGCTGTTAATAAACACAAGGAAAGTCGCAAGGGGACATGTAGTCAATAAATATTTGTGCTCTTGGAACACAAATTTGAGCCAAAATCTTACAAAAGTCGCCACCATTCTTCTTCTATTTTATTGGTGGTTCCCAGCTTCTTACATTGACTTCAACACACTCAACACTTTTTTAAAAATCTTCAATGACACCTTAGAATCAAAAACGGGTCAGGTGACATGTTCCCTATTAATTTGGGTGCACCAACTGGCGACTGTAATGCCACTGTAAAGGGATGGAGTCAATGCACTTGCACCAAGAGAAATATGGGGTGAGTTGGATAATATAGGTAAATGAGGAGGGGGTGGATGATACCCCCTCAAAAAAATAGTAAGAATGCTAAAATTGATTAAATTATTATAATTTCATAACCCATCATATATAATGAAATCGGCCAACTGTGACCTACCGTAGGGTCAGTAGGTCAATTTTAAAATGTACATTCCAATACAAATGTACAGTAATATTGGATACAAAACGCCATTTATCTCATAAACGGAGCAAGTTTTTCATTTTAATCAAAAAATTAAGTTATTTTATTTTGCTCCTTTTACAACCACATCAACTTTTAAAAAGGGACCTCCAGGAGTAGAGTACACCTCAGCTGGTCCCCATGAGTAGGACTTGGGCCCTTACAGGGGGTCATAATGTCAAACACTTTGTTTATTTTTGGACACACTTATACCCCTGAGTACAACCTTTTTCTGTTAGTTTACCTATTAAAATGGTCTCTTCTGTGGTGTTGGATGTGCAGAAGTCCTCTTACTAGTGGATGGGGCTTTACCCCTCAACCCCCACCAGGGTCCCATCAGTGCCCTTAAGGGGCCCTTGAACCAGGCTGCCATGGCCCTCATCTACTTGAGTTGCAATAATAAACTCCAGGAAGTATGCACATGCTCACTTTCATTACAATACATGGCTATGGGTTTTTTCATTCAACCTTTAATACATCAGTTGAAAGTATGAAAATAATGTTTCCTTGGCTTTTAATTTGTTGAAATCTCTACAGCTTCAAAGCGCCCCCTTGAACCCCAGCTAGGGCCCCCGCCCCGAGACCTCCGACGAACGCCTCGCGCGTCTTTTTGTCCTGATTTTAGGTTTCACAATGTTGGCAGGTATGCCATTCTGTTAGTTGCAAAAGCTTTGTCCAAAAAATGGATGTACCACATTTGGGGCTATATATGTCGATTGTCCTCCTATAGTATATAGGCCTAAATAACAAACCCTGTCACTGTTATATCAAATAAAGAAAGTAAATGGCGTGGAAGTACGAGTGTACCACTGCAGTTGTGACCATGAATGACCCAGGGAATGACCTGACATTATTAATGTCATCAACCTTTGCATAATGTCCAATTGGATCCCGCAGAGTTTTCAACGTAAAAGTAAACGTATCATTCCCTTTTACAACGCCAAAGAAATAAGATGATATTTTTTAGCTGATACAAAATCAATAACCGTATTTTCTATGTGATGCGCTCCAAGCAAATAAAAATGGATTTATTCAGTGGTGTGCGTTCATAAGGTTGATTTGGTTCGCGCATGATAAATTGCTCCAAGAAATTATGCATTGAAAGTGTATCGCATGAAGTTATTTGACATCGGCTACTTGATTAATCAACAAAACATGATCATTTCCAGGAACATCGGGAAAATTGCTGAATATTCTCCCAAATAAAATACATTTTGCGTATTTTACAAAGTTTGAAGAATGTTTGTTATTCTACATGAGCAACCGGGTCCATCTTTGCGGTAATTTGAACTAAGCAGTAAGCTTACCATCTGAAGTGATAACACAACATCATGATAATAATTATTATGTAAAGCTTTCATGTCATGACTTTATTAACATGATGAAACAGTAAGGACAAGGCTGTTTATTTTATAACATACTGATGTTGGCTGAGTATGCGTTTGTACTATTTAATACTCATCCTTGGAGGGGCAAGATGACAACAAACTGATAAAAGTTTTGATATTTTTTTAAAATTGTCAGCGCTTAGCTGCAGAGAGACTTGATTGCAGTATATTTTGGCATACACCTGTTGTTTATTTGAAGTGAACTGAGTGTTTGAATGTGCTTTGCATCTACAATTTCATAGTGACCTATGGCGAAGAATTTGTCATTGTGTACTTGAATATGGATTTTTGAAATCATCACTCATTTGCAGCTAGAAAATTTCTGACTGGGAATCTGTCGTCCAAAACATCAGGAAGGAGTTTTTTAAAGCTTACACATAAACAAAATCAAGATGTTGTTTTCATTGAAAGAAACTGTTCAATGGCTTGGAATGACCGCATTTGAAATGTGGGTTCATTTAGTGACGGTCATAATCTTCACAATATTCATGACGATAAAAATAGAAACTGAATGGTCAGTTTCGTGGTGGACAGTCTTTATACCACTCTACACATGTGATGGTCTCAATGCATATTTCTCAGTGATTGTTTTTATCCGACTTTATCGCGACAGGGGTTTCAGGATAGCTGGCATGCGAATATTGTGGAGTGGATTGTTACTCGCTTTATTCTTCGCATTTAAGATGTTATTATGCAAGAGACTGGAGGGAGAAGTTGATGTTCAACATTCCTTGATCTTGTCGCCTTTGTTTGTTATGCTGATGGTTCTTCTTGTAAGGGCTTGCCAAGTTTGAGCCTTTCCTACCAAACTGCACATAATACAATTAGTGAATTTGTTAAAGTGAAACTCCTCTGTTAAAAGATGTGGAAAAAAAGTCAGTAGGAAGACCGACTTATTCAGAAAACGCAAAGGTTGTGGCTGTTGAACTATGTCTATATTTGAACATTTTTAGATAATTTAGGCATTCTCTAAATGGGAACATGAATTTAGATGTTGAAGGAGATTGATATCTTATGCAAAATGTCTTATTAATAATTATAATGATGATAATAATAAAAACACATTTTGAAAGCGCACACTATCAAGACCACAATGGGCTTGACAAAAAAAATGCCAAACAATAAATATTCAGCACGAAACAAAATATTAAAAGGTGTAATACAAAAACATGTACAAAAAATGTACAAACAAAAAACTATGTTTTCTAAGGAAGATAAGGTAACAGCGCTGTAAAGTAACTGTCTCCTTCAAGATCAAAGTTTGATATTTGAATCAGCATCAGAATTTGTTGTTCAATTTATATGTATGTATTATAACCTAACTTTCAAGTGACTCTGAATATGTCATTCAAAAATTTCTGGGATCCGAATCCGTTTTCCCATTCCGATGTCCAGCTATGGACCAAGTATGGTCTACCTTGGGTGCAATTTTGTGCTCATATATATAGCCCCTGTTAAATGTTGTATTTTGATTTTTTCTTGATTTTTGCTTGTTGGACAATAAACTAAAACTAAAATATAACCTACCCCTTGAGGATGAGACCATATTTTAAGGCTACATTAAAGAGAGGAGCGTGGTCGAGCAGTAAGAGCCCGGAACTCCTTATACATATACATGTATACAGAGGTTCTGGGGCAAGAAACTTTACTTTAATTGCTCTATTGTTTGGAAGTCATGTTTAGCCGTTGGTTCCCTGTGTGAATGCTCCTTCTCGGGGTGCTGCATACAGTGTATACCTTGTGGGTCTATATAATAATAATTTTAGTACAGCTAGATGCAACCAAAATGTGGCAATAATTCTACATTTAGACTGTCAAGCAATTAGAACATTGATCATGGGTTCGAATCCTAGCACAAGGATTTCAACTATTATCAGCCCTTGATGGATGAAATTAGGCGAGTTGTATGTTTCGCGAACATCAAAGTTTTGTTCAAAGTCATCCTAGTTTACAGTATCCTAATGGATCGATTTGGAAAACAAGACAAGACACCTCATTCATAACAATTGAACAAAGACGTTTGAATTTGTTTCCATTTGAACACTGATCACCAAATTCAAAAGCGGCACTAAATTGAAGGAGGCTATACAAAATATTGACAATAAACTTTTGATTAAAAAATCCATAAAAAGAAAAAAAAAATGATTAATGGAATTTATACATATCATAATTCCATCGAAGTTAGTAATTGATAAATGAAATATTCAGATAATCTAGAGCCATATGTGTTTTTCTCTGTACGACCGGTTGTCCTCATTTAGTGCCTTCAAAAATATTTGGTCAATTGCTGTGAATAAAATGTCTAGAAAATTAAAGAATTATTGCCAAACTTTGGTTGTGTATCTAAACAGAAATTATTGTGTAGCTTTAAAAAGTATTGCGTCATCCTAGGGGAGGTTTATTTTAGGTTTACTTTAGATAGTGTCCTGTTATGGTTATGGTAGCATGTCTACTACTGTACACACTTTCATACTAACTACTCTCTTGAAGCATCTAAAAACTATCCAAGTCTTAATATATATGTGATTCAAAAAATTCCTAGTCCCCCCCCCCGGCATTTGATTCCCTTTATCTGTTATTGGAACTAAGTAGTTCAATACGGGGCATTGGACATCATCCCCAAACATTTTGAGATTTTTGCATCATTTGAAGTATTAGCGATAAATAATGACAGCATGCAAAGTTTCATTGTCAATTTAAACCCTATATACCTAAATATTTAGATATTCTCTTATTTTTCATTATCGTTTTCGACAATGATAAATACTACCCTCTGTAGTTGAATTTCTAGAATTGGCCTTTTCAGGAGATCTAATGAAAATTCAAAATTTCTTTGGATTTTTCTGCAATCTATGATGTGAAAGGAATGTTTTACAAACAAATCTTTGGCTCTTTCTCCTTGTATAGCATCAGTTAATACGTTTAGAGAATAGCCTCATACCCAAAATCAACAAATAAAATAAAATTCAAATTTTTGAAGGTTTTGATCAAAATTTTTCTGATATCTGGTAATTGACTGTTATTTTCTAGCTTAGGAAGTGTAATTCATCCACAAACAAAATTACAAAATTTCAAAATTTTGTCCAATGCCCCTTTAAAACAAACTTTGTAATTTACAGTACTTGCCGTATTTAGGGTGACTGGAATTGGTTTGCGTTTTGCCCGGGCGTTTTGCTATTTAGTAAAACTGGTTTGTCTAAATTGGTAATAAATGTGAATAGTTGACACAAAGGGCTTGCATGTACTAGTGGAATACAATGAAATAAAAAAAACTAATTACAAAACAATATGTAAATTTTACTTATCTCTTGAATTACCATACAAGACTACAAATTTAAATTGACCTTCAATCAAGGAAAAAGTTGGAATGGATAAGTTCTTTTGACTCCATTCAACAGCTTACAGGATCAGGAGCAGTAATACTCCGGGGAAGTAGTGACATCACATTTATGATAATTAGCCCAACACATGCGATCTGGTTCCAAACAAATGATCATGTCCTGAGTGGTTCCACTGATCACACATATTAACAGAATAGGCGTACGTAAACATACCAATCAGACTAATTGTTCTCGGTTGGAAAACGAAAATAACGGCAGGGGTCCCTCCTGGCTTGTGATTACCAACCTTCAGCATAACAGTTCCCTTATTTTTGTTTTAGGTGAATGTTATGATATCAAATAGGAGTCTGACTTTTTTCCCATAGACTTAACGTGTGGTAAAACTGTCCACCCCGTTTGTTTGGAATCAAAACGCACGTGTTGGGCGATTTTCATAAGTCATGACGTCACTACTTCCCCGGCGTATTACAGCGAGTGATGTTCATTTCAATTGTGCATTTTGAAAATTTTGGATAGAATGATAGCACTTGTATTTTGATCCAATTGAATGGGGAAGTGGGGAACCTTCACAAATCACTGTATAGCAAACTCTGGCAACTCTTTTTTCCTTGATTGTTATTATATTTTATATCTTACGTGTATGAGTTTCAACAACTTTTGTTCTAAATGAACCAACTGTAGATACTGTTCTGTTCATAATACAGTAGAAACTCATTATAACGAAATCTGATATAAGAAAAGCCCTGTTATAAAGTAGTAATTTTCCTGTACCATTTTACTAATTTCTTTTGTTTTTTATTCTTTTAAAAACCCTGATATAACGAAATTTTGGATATAAAGAAGTAATTTGTCTGTCCCCAGCAACTTCGTTATAATGAGTTTCTACTGTATCAAATGGATTCCATGATTTAGTTAAATTGACAATTTGTATTAAAATTGTTGTCAAAATACAGTATTTGCTAGCAACTTTGTGAATTTCTTCATTTAAAATCATAGTGTATATGCTTTTAAGTACAACCTGTCTAGTTTCATTTCTCCCTAAGGCTGCGATCACATACATGTGTATACTGAATTTGCCATACGCTCACAGGGGAACTCATATTCTTAGTGACGGGGATAATTACCTGTCAATTTCAAATTTGTGTGTCTCCCCTAGGAGCGTATAGCAAATTCTGTATATTGTATACGGTACTTCTATGTGATCACAACCTAAAAGTTTAAACAATTACAATATTTTTGTTATATTGAACAAAACCTATCCTGGGGTATTCCATAGTGTGATAGGACTAGTGCCTAAGTTGAAAGTAAGGCCTATCAAGTAAAATGTGTCAAAAACTTGAAAGGTCATACCAGGGTCATGAGTTGGGCCTGTGGAAGTAACAACAAAGGTTTTGACTGCCATAAACCCAATATGTGACCCCCGGGATGACAGATCAAGAATCATCAGAGGTGGGTTAAAGTATACTTTTTCAGCATCCTTATTGACGAGAGGAATATGTTATCTGGTTTAAACATGATTTGACAAATTTTAAAATTTTAACTAATATTGCATTGACTTTGTCCACCTCGTGCAGGGTCCCATGCAATAGATTGATTTGTGTTCACCCAAGTGATGTTACCTATCATCCATAGAAGCTATCCAGATAGGACACATTAAAATAATTTCTTGTTGCAGTTTGCCTCCCAATATGGGGACCAGAACCATACTATTAGAGGTGGGTGGCAAAATGCCCCAGCCCATAAAGGTCCAGGCTAGCCAGCACAATATACTGAGAGAAAAGAGTTTTAAAGAGAGACAGAAAAGGGAATCCTGGAATGGGAGATGGGGAAAGGGAAAGGTTTCTAAAGTTTGTAATTTTTTGTAGGACCTCTGCCTTTGTATTCCTAACAGGGGCTTTACCCCTTGACCCCAATGAGGACCTTTCAGGCCCTTGAACACCAGGCTGCGAAACTCTCACACATCACACATACAGTGTAGAGGAAGTTGAAGAAGCAAATGCCTGGATCCCGGTACGGTTGGATATATCCCCAATGTTTGACAATAATCACCCCCACAACGTGCAATGTTGTGCATAAGAACCAAAAAATTAGCACGTTTAGGTCTATAATGTGAAAATCATTTGAGTAAACATATATAAATGTATTCACGAAATTACACAGATCCTCTCCCAGTATCAAAGAGTTTCCAGCTAATGACATGACTGATGGGGGCACATTTCAGTCCTGCCTGTTACGTTAGTGCTATTCAACCATAGTTGCAGGTCCCTCCGTTCATTCTTTTGTCCGAGTCTTTCCCTAACAAACACTTAATCTAAACCATAAAGGCAACAAAACTTGATGGGTTCTTGGCCTTGCAGACCTTTTTGAGGGGTGTGGGCAAGGTCCTACGAGGGCATTTCATGATCACTGCAACAACTCTTTAACTATTGACCCTGCATGAGCCAAACTTGCACCATTAGTACCGCTTACACTATACCGGGTCACTGATTGTGTCCTGGTGAGATTAGGGTCAAGATTATTCAAGGTCAAAATGTCATTGCAAGACCAAATACCAAAATTTGTTCAAAACACCGACCTGAGGTCCAAGGTCACTGCTCTGCGGGAGATGGAGGATTCAAGCAAGGCGATGTCGTCTGCAAAGTCCAGATCATTTAGGACTTTCGCTGGATATCTTCTTGATTTCCGTGGACATGTCACAACTCCAGAGTCCCCTTCTGATGACTTAAGCAACAGATAGTCCACCAAGATGATGATTAAAAATGGTGCTAATACATCGCCTTCAAGTACTCCTGTGGTTACACTAAACTGATTGGAGATTCTTCCATCAACCATTACTGCACTGGTAGAGTTGGTATACAGCCAGTACCGGATTTCTAAATGGGCCCGGGCCCGGGGCCCTGAGGTACAGGGGGCCCTTGAAAAAAAAAAATAAAAAAAAGAGAGAGAAAAAAGAAAGAAAAAAAGAAGAAAAGGAACAAAAATATTAAGTAGGATTTTTTAATGGCCCCAGACACTCTTGTGTGCTGCCCTAACATGAAATGATTGAATACAATTACGTATCTTGGGATGATCTTCATGGACGCTTGCAAAGAAGGGGGGCAGTGAAACTCGGCAGAAATTTATCAATTCCAAAAACAACAACAAAA
>JXSR01S024334.1:16982-27191 GCA_000969725.1 Ophiothrix spiculata
TCGTAGGATTTTTTGCTAATTAAGAAGGGAAATAATGATTCTAACATGTCTTGTTAGTTTGAGTCTTATAGCATGCATACATTTTTCAAAATGGCGACTTTTAAAATTTCCAGGATTTCAACCCCCCCCCCTACACCCCAACTTTGACGGCCTACCCAAACTCCACCTTAAGTGCTTCTCCATATTTTTTTCATCAAAATGACCATGACCGCAAAGGATGTTAAAGATATTACCCAAATGCCTGGGGCCGGTTGCTTTTGCGTTTTTATGATGCGGGGGAAAAACCTTAGAGGGGGGAGGGGGTTGCAACAACTCCCACCCCTTCGGAGGATAAGGGTTAAACCAACATAATTATTAAAATATGTGTTTGCTATCTTAATTAAACAGAGAAAATAAAACCGTTCATCGTCCCATGTTAATCATAGTAATTTAGATTAACCTTTCTTTTAAAACGAAATTTGCCATACAAGCGCGAGCATATTATGCGTACGCGTAAAAGGAATTTTACAACGCACTACGCGATACGCAGCGTGCAACTAGACGAGATTAATGAATGCATATAAGTTACCAACTGTCCAATTAGATTTACAATTTAAACGCGTACTTAACGCAGAGTGTATGTATTTAGTTATAATGGTATATTCAAGTAGCTTAGCGATGCTGCGTTGTTGTAATTTTTTTCTAAATGGTGCATGACACCTACAATTAGTTAACCCAAGTATATTGAGGAATAAGCATGTTAAGTGTAAAAGGGGGGGGGGCATTATTAAGCTATGGGCGCTTGCCTGCTTATTCCAGAATAAAAGGTTGTCTGTTGCTTCTTTACATGTTTACCCCAATCTGTGTGATCTAAATCTATTTACCGACACGTTTTAAGCTTTTAAAGATAAATTAAGAGTGCGTAATATACAAACCTGATAGACAGCAATATATTTTCATGATGCTCTCTTACTGAGGTGTATATCAATGAACAAGTTATGGCAAAAGGAGTTTATGATTTTGAGTGAGTATAATATTATACTGATTTTGTGTGCTATTTTAAATCTGAGAATCCATACAACTAATAATCTGAAATGATAAGTAAAAACTGAATATAAAGTAAATACGAACCAATATTAAATGCAATCGATTTCATACAAAATGAAATACAAAATGGATTCGCAGACGGACCAGCAGACAGACAGACATGCGTCAAAAGTTATTAGCGCCTTTTGAGAACCTCAGAAAACGTTTAACATGAAAGCAATATCTGAATGTACCTTGGATCGAATTAATCAAAAGCAAAGACGAAATAAGATCCGAATTTAGTTGTCCTGCTAGTATAATGTTATGGCAGGCATACCGGTAAGTGTGGTTTTGAATTCAATCATTTGCATTACGTTTGGAGCACTTTGGATACAGTTTCATTAAAGCAGGCATGTGGTCGTTCTCCATGATTGATGGTTGGAAATTCTGTCCATTGCGATTCACTTATTTTTATATTAAGGGTTATTTTCTTACATAACACGCTGAATAACTGCGGCAAAAATATAAATATCTGAGTATCTACTTATTTTTCGAACTTATTACGCGTTTGTACTTCTATCAATATTCTAAATCATTAATTTTCTTGCTTTGTTACATCTGACAGATTAACAGTTGACAACAATTTAATTTGAAGCTGGTCATTAGTTTACAACAATAAACTGATGGCATTTGTCAGCAGTAACAATTTTTTTGACAAAATACATTTAAAAATGCTTTTAGATAGCCACATTATTTCATGTTAAGCTGTTTTTAATATAAACCATATTTGATGAAAATCTTATAGTATTGCTTTAATACATACTAACCAAATATAAATCAACTGCATTTATCATGTTGCCAAGGTATATACATGTAATATGTGCATTCGTTTATCATTATAAAAGTTCAGCTGCTGTTTAAATGAGACCGAAGAGGAGACATTTTCCTTAAGGGTAGCATGTCAAATTTTAAAATTTCCAATTTACCGAACCCATTAAAAATACAATTTAGCCTGGGACGTTTAAATGACTCAATAAAAAAGTACAAATAACCTATTACCAATCCACCTTCTGTTAAAAAGTGCCCCGACCTTTACATTAAGTAGCCTGTAAATTAATTTGGTCCTATTCGACTTTATGTATATAAGCTACTTTAAATTCCCGCTTCTACCTGACCAAAACTGCGAGTCAGGTTAAATATACTTCTGATTAATGTCTTAGTTTCGAAAACATTGATCAAATTTAAGTTAAAAACTATTTTTATTTGCAATTTTAGCACTTATTGGTAGACCTTATGATAACCAAGAAATTCATTTTAAAAGTGGGAGAACAGTCAATGGATTTATACATATTTTTGAAGATTAAATTCACCTTGCGTTTAGCAGGCTGTTAATTAATTTGCTCCTATTGGAGTGCATCTCTTTAAATACGTTTATATTATATTCATATTACTTACCCTTTAAGTAATAGACTATCATTCTTAAAATAATTTTGTTTTATTGAGTTAAAAAGTCATTGCTCATTGTTGAGCCTTACTCAAAAATTGATTAAAATCTTACTCGGTTGAGTCAATCTTACTAAATGTTGCCACATCTTACTCAACGTTGAGCAAATGTTTCTGAACGTTGAGTAGAATTTTACTCAACAAAATGAGCTATGACTTTTGAGTAATTCTTTACTTAAAATATGTAAAATAATTTTAAAGAGTGTAAATTCCGGCTTCTACCCGAAGTTTCGAGTCAGGTGTAATATATTTCTCATTAATTTTTTGTTTCGAAAACATTAGTTCATATTTAAATTCAAAATTAACCTTCGTAACGAATATCGTAATTCAGCAATGTTTTTTTTAATAATCTTGAACAAAAAGACGAACGTGAGTTTAACTATCAATAGGTAACCTAGATGGTAATATATTGATTAAACAATTTTGGAGATTTTTGTTGTTATTCACTTACTTCTAGACTTATCTGCGCCTAGTCAATCACCGTTTTCTTTTTCTTTAACGAACTAATGATTCTTTCACGGCCTATAAGATTAGTTTACAGATACTTAAGTTGCTCGAGTATGTTTTCACAAGGAATGTTACCTACGCTATATGAGAGAACATGTGTAGTTTTTGTGATATATTATGAAATTGAACTTTGCAGATCACACAATATATCACGAATACTAGACATTTTCTTTCAAATAGCGTAGATAATATTCCATGTGAAAACATACTCGAGTAACTCTACACTATAATACTTACTTTAAAGTTGCAGATAAAGTATTTATCAATTTGTAAGATATGATTTCTGACTTGTGTAAAACAAAAGAAGAGAGAAAGGGATGAGAAGGAAAATATCTGTGCTTTCTGATCTTACAAATCATATCATTGTTTATGCTGACACAAGTTCTTGCTATCTGAAGTACCATTATTTTAATATAGATTGCAATGAATATCACCATGAGGCAAGTTCTCTATGAGGACACCTCAAGTTAGAACTTGAATTGATGTTATTATGACAATAATATAAATAGCCTGAGTTACATTGAAAGAGGCACGTATTTCGACGCCAAGTACAAAGGTGAGGCGAGCGATAGTTATTCTTAATAGTTCATGAATAATAAAGAAGAAGAATATAAATTAATTCCTTCAAAATTCACGATTTGTTCAAAGCAAAATACACTTTTGAGAAATTCTAATTACGTGGAAAGACGTGTTTACTTGACAGGTGGTCATAAAACTAGAATTACAAAAAAAGCTCAAACAATGATCAGCTCAACAAACACGTTTGACGCTACTTTTTTGAATGTGTAACGTGCTTTCTCAAAAGTGAAGAAGGTAAAAAGAGAACTATTATATGAATTTCACATGAATGAGTTTCACAGGCTATATCCCTGAGACATTAATATTGTAAAGCTTCTAAGCTAGGATATAATTTATTGTGCTAATAATGAGTTGAAACTCTTTGACTTTGCACAATTTATTTCCATTTGAATTAGTATAATATTGATTTTGTTTTATTTAATTATCCCTTCTACAACTATCTTCAGGCTGAATGTGTCAAAACAACAACAATTTCTTATTTGCGGTCTCCGGTACAGATTTATTACACTTTCAAATTCATCTGATATTGGCTCCTAAAGACTTTCAGGAATTTCAATTTACAAACGAGACAATTATTTCCAGCGGGCTTAAAATAACACAGAAAAAAGCCATAATATTGGTATAATCAGACCAAACAGCCGGCAATAGATCTGGGACTCAGACTGTTATAAGTGCACCAAAGAAATGATACATAATACAGAGGTTTGGGGTTCGAGTCCCGGTGGCGGCATTGCCGTTCGGACAATGTTTCCTTGTTTCCTTGGGCGAGAAACTTTACTCTAATAGCTCTGTGGTTAGGAAGTCATGTAAAGCCCTTGGTCCCCTGTGCGAATGCTCCGCATTGGTGCGCTGCATACAGTGCTTGAGTTAAATAAAATGTCAAGACTTCTATATACAAACTAAAAATAACTGCAGAGCTTCAGCCGATAAGGATGTAACAAAACAAAGAAATAAAAACGTTCCGAAATGAAAGCGACAAACTACTACCCGCAATTCATTTATTGAGAAAGGCAAATAAAAAGCCATGTTTTTCGTGAAAACCTCTTTTAGTAACACGACACTGCATATTTGCATATTGACTAAGAGACTTCCACGTGTTTGACGTTCACTCAAGCACCATTCGATAATATTTGAAAAAGATTATATCTTGTCTTTGAATACTGTTTCTGTCCACCTCTTTAATAAGAAAATCCTATAATTGCTTCCAAACTAGTTCAAATAGTTGAGTAAGCGGGTTAGCGCAGCGGTAATATCATCGCTTTTCACCAATGAGCCCATGATTGTCGTGGGCTCGATCCCCGGTCCCGGCGCTGTATGTGTATTTGGTTTTCAGTCCATACTCGCTTCATCAGGTTTTTCTCCTGAAAATTCCTGGTCTTCCTCCTGCACTTAAAATCACCAGATTTGTCTATCATAGTCTACCCCCACTCAGGATATGAGAAGCTGCATGAAGGGTACATGTATATTACAATCTAACTACCGAAATAGGAAAGGCCGCAAAATGCCTAATATTGAAGTACAATGATTGTGACGATCTACCTGCAGCGAATCATGAGCGGTTTGATCTAAATGGAAAATCGCTAAACAAAAACCAGTTATTATTATTTATTATTAATAATAGTATTTAAAGAAGCTATTTCATGTATTGATCAAAATCTAAAATAAAGCACTAAATTTGGATTCTTAATTTAAACCACAGTGATCCCAGGGTGTGATCCGCTCCAAGCTAATATTATCAGCTATATATGCGTTTTTTTGCTCAAGGGCTATGTTAAAAAATTGAAGAAGCAATAAGAAATAACATGTCTCATAATAGGAGCAACCCACGTAAAATATATCTGGTTAGATTTATTGAGTAATGAATATGCCGCAAAAAGCACCTGTAATTACCATGATAGCCATAAATCCTACTGCTAATTGAAGTTCACTTCCCATGTAAGCATCAAATGTAATATACGGTACGAACGAAAACATCGTCAAATACTTAATAGATTTATCTGAATTCCACAGCTTGTTAAATTGATCCTTTGGGGACAAACAAGATTAAAAGCATGCTAACTTAATTTTCAACAGTCGATGAAAATCTAATATGGATAAGTTTCGCACTTCTACTTCTATTTATGATATTTCATTATTTAATACAATAAGAATCTTGTTTGAAAACTACTAGAAATGGAATTTACATTTCTAACATTGACTTTTATACGTTTAAGTTAAAACATAACATATTAAAATATTAGGAGTTAAGATATTGACAAAAGAAAGGGAAAAGGAAAGCTGACTTCCGAGGGAACCCCCCATTGTGGTTTGTTTTAGCTCACACGTATCTATAGCCACAATATTTAAAGTCCAAAACAATAAGTATTGCTTTGTTAAATTTAAAGTAACATGTTCAAAACATAGGCTATTCGCTCACCCGAGTGACACTCGTTCGCGATTTTCGCTCTGATGTTTTTCCCTCTAATGGAGAGCTAATGGCACTAATAATGCTTGAATATTATAATACTAATGCTAACATTGATTTCACCAACAGTTAGGCGTTGTAAGCTAAATTTTCTCTCTATTTAAGAGAACAACCAGAGTGAATGTCTCTTGGGTGAGTGAATGTCTTTGAACGCCAAACATATACATTCAAATAGCTGGCTTCAATAACAATGTGATGTCACAAGCAATAAACATTTTAATCTGAGAACAACTACCCCATAGTCTAAGAACCAACCAAGCAATTCATTGGGTATGGGCAAAATGACATTTTCAATCAAAATGGACATTAACACGAGGTAAATAGATGTCACAGTTGGTCAATGAGTATATTCGCTGACAAAGTGTGACATCAAAATCAATAGTTGCCAAGTGACTGGTTCACGCTAATTGCAATTTGAACCACGATCAAAATGATCACAACACATACTCAATGGGTAGCCAATTGAGCGTGAACAAAGCGTGAACCAGTAAGCAGGATATGACGTTTTCACTTTGTCAGCGAATTGGGGAAACGTAACAGTGTAAGCAACATTGTCTTGTTTCCCTTTCATCTTATGTCATGCTATTGTAATAAGGTTTATAAGGTCTGCAAGTAATTTTCAGGTTGTCGATATTTATCAGGATGTATGAACTTTTATGTTGGTTTTAATATTACCTGCGTTTAAAGTCCCCTTGAAGAGATGGCATTTATAATGTTCTTAATATCCTAAGTAGTAGTACTTTTAATAAGCATACGCTACATAACTTTCATGGTAACCCTGATTGTAACCCCTCAACAGAAAAAAGGTTAATTGTCCGTCAGTCTGCTTGGTAACGCATTAATAGATCTCGCACCTCGGTGCTCGAGTTTGTTGAATTCGAAGCTTTAGTTTACAAAGAACTTCTAAGTTGTCATGGGGGGGGGGTAGGACGTGACGTCATCAGATTTTGAGAATCCCATTCAAAAAACTTGAATTTTAACTAACGCTCAAAACTTTCATTTTATGCCTTTACTTAGTGTATAAACATATGCAGATTTCAAAACCGTTGAGGTTTGGACTTCAACCTCAGAAAACTAAAAAGATATTCTGATTATTTTAAAGAACTACCTCTCTTCGTATTTATGCATTGAAATAAACGGGCGATACCATGGATGAATACGCATCAAATCTGAGTAAACACTCCGGTAAACAGGCAATTTATTACGCGGCCACCGTCGTCTGCAAGTTGTAATATTAGCAGTGCCACAGTTTCGTCTTTCATGAACCACAGTGGAAACCTGGTTATCGTTTCTTAAAATAAATTGGATCTCAGTAATACATCAATGATTAAATGACAGAGTATCGTTGACCCTAAATTATTCACTTCCACCTAATGCTCATACTGCACAGAACTTGACCAAAGACTTTGGCTTGACCACCATATCATTTAAAATTAAAAACCTAGGTCAACTTTCACGTAGGAAGACAATGATGAAAGGTCACAAAGCAGACTTTGTATAATCCAGTAATTATATCGCATGTAGAAGCTCTTTTTGATTAAATACATCATAAACACTGGTTTCCTATTATCGATAGGAAGTATTTTCAAAACAAAAATGTTATGAGTTACTTATCAGAAATCTTTGATAATCTACTTTCCCTTACAAAGATACTGAAGGTATATCTGCAGAGAATTGGTATTTTTTGTAAACACTTTAGATGTTGTATCATTTTACGGTATTTGCACTAGCTCGGGGAGGTTTTATAAACTCGCGGTAACCCAAGCTTGTATATCCTTCCTGGTAGTTGTATTTCACAAAGCCATCGAATAGACGCAGGTGTTAGTTATATTATCACGCTCTTTTCGAAACATTAAAGGTTATAAGTACAATGTGCTTGATTTATTGGGAATCATTGAAGGTATGCTTATAAAGATGTAGATTATTTTTGCTTTTTATAGCACAAAAGCACCAAACCACATTTCCTGCTAATGAGTGATTGGTAGCTTTTCAAAGTGTGTTCCTCACTCTACAATACTGAGAGGGTTACGGTATTATAGTATGAGAGCAAAAGTAAAGACTATTGATTGCTCGTGAGGGCAATAGTAAAGATACTATAATACTGTTTAAATAATATGATAGTCTTAAGATCACCGAGGGGAAATAATTTTTTACTATACCCAGAATGAAAGTGCAGTCAATATTTGTTTTACATACCAATTTCCGCCTTATCCATTTATGTCAGAAAAGGATACTTTTCTGCATTGTCAATTCAGGTGAAATGATTGAAGCTCCTCTTACAAATCATATCATTGTCTATGCTGACACAAGTTCTTGCCATCTCAAGTACCATATTACTAATAATTATTACAATGTAGTTTGCAATGAATATAACCATGGGGTAGGTTCTGTATTAAGACACCACAAGTTGGAACTTGAAATGAAGTTATTAAGACAATAAAATAAATAGCCTGGGTTACATAAAAAGAGGCACGTCCTTCGACGCCAAGAACAGAAGGTGGGGCAAGTGATAATTATTCTTAATAGTATATCAAGAATAAAGAAGAAGAATATCAATTAATTCCTTAAAAATTCACGTTTTTTTAAACCCTGGTCTAACCATGCCTTTTTTGTAACACGTCTAACCAAGAAAGGGGGGGGGGGTTGCAAAGCCCCTAAATTAAAAAACAAATGGAACCACCTATGAACTTGATTTTGCTATCAAAAGATAGGTATAATCCTCCCCTATCTAACGATACCAAGATCACGAAAATCGGCCAAAGCGTTACGTAATTATGACGTCAACAAATCTGAATTTTGTTCAAAAATTGCTACCAAGAAAAAAAAAATGCTATTTTCTAAAAAACGGAAGTTCATTTTTTTGCAAATAAAGATGGGAAATGATAATTCTAACATACCCAGTAAGTTTCAGCCTCATAGCATGCATATATTGTTCAAAATTTTCCGGGGTTGCACCACCCACCGTACACCCAAACATCACGGCCTACCCTAACGCCACCTTAGGTGGTACTCCCCTAATTTTTTTCATCAAAATGACCGCAAAGGATGTAAAAGAGATTACCCAAATTCCTGGGTTCGGTTGCTTTTGCGTTTTTACGCAGCGGGAAAAAACCTTTGGGGGGTTGCGACCACCTTCCCTTGGTTAGACGAGGGTTAAAACAAAATACACTTTTAAGAAATTCCAATTATATCACGTGGCCAGCTGTGTTTACTCGACAAGCGGTCTTATATCTTTTATACCAAAAAAAAACCGAGCTCAAACAATGATCAGCACATCAAACACGTTTGGCGCTACTTTTTTTCGATATATGTAACATGCTTTTCTCAAATGTGAGGCAGGTAAAAAAAGAAATTTAGTCAATTCTTGAGTTTTTAGGGCTATATCCCTTGGACAATAATGTTGTAAAGCATCTAAGCTAGGATATAACATTATAAAATCTAAATTGCTAAAATAAAAACTTGAAATTCATCCGGGAAAAATAAAAAAAACCTCCATTGCTGTAGACAATTGTGACCGTCCATCCATAAATGCCACATCTGGTCATTTTTTACTTTTTAAAAATTATTTGCAAAGACCATACTTTAAGGATTAAAATAACACCTTAATGAACTTCACAGAACTTCACGATTTCCATAAGTAAAATTATGGTCCGTCAAAGTTTGGGAGTAAAATGTATGATGATGTTTATATACCGTAAACCGGGGTGACTTTGAACGCCGGGGTGACTTTGAACACTTTGAGATGGTCGAATTAATCAGCCATTATCTCACTTATCCTTGATGATATAATTTTCTAAAATCAATAATTGAAAAGGGGATACTATAAGTAATGTCACATGTTAGAGACACTACCGTAGGTGTTGCCAGTTGTTCGTTATAGCCTTATAAATGTGTTGCCAAATTTATAGCAATTTTCATAGGTGGGAAAAATCTCAATGGTTACCATGGTAACAATGATCCAATGAAATTAAAATTAATATGGTTGGATCAGGAATATAATAGTTTACAATAATGAGTGTAAATCATTTTGTAAATTTCTTTCTTATTCTCTATATTGAGAAAAAACGATCCCGGGGTGACTTTGAACGCCTATATCTCCCATATAAACACGTGCACTAGCTGGGTAACCAGCACACTTGATTGTTGCTTAC
>JXSR01S024334.1:27981-42043 GCA_000969725.1 Ophiothrix spiculata
ATCTTCATCTTCATCTTCATCTTCATCTTCATCTTCATCTTCATCTTCATCTTCATCTTCATCTTCATCTTCATCATCACCGTTGTTGTTGGTGTTTATATTATTATTTAGTTCTTTTAAGTATTGCTCTTGGTACATTAACCTTTATCAGAAAATGATATCGTTAGAAAATATTTTTGAAATGAAAGCAAAAATATAAACTAAGAATGAACTGCAGTGCTTACGATAAGAACTCACAAGAAAAAAAAATAAAAACGTTCGACAACGAAAGGGACATACTACCCGCAATTTATTTATAAACAAATGCAAATAAAAAGTCATGTTTTTCGTGAAAAACTCAACATGACACTGATATTTGCATATTTGCTAAGAGACTTCAACGTATTTGACGTTCTCTCAAACACCGTTCGATAATATTTGAAACAGATTATACTTTGTCTTTAAATACTGTTTCTGTCCACCGCTTCAATAAGAAAATACGATTGCTTTCAAACAAGTTCAAATAGTATTTAAAAAGTTAATACATGTATTGATCAAAATCGAAAATAATGCACTGAATTTGGATTCTTCATTCAAACTCACAGTGATCCGCTCCAAGCTAATACTATCAGCTATTAATACGATGTTTTGCTCAAGGGCTATGTTAAAACATTGAAGAAGCAATAAGAAATATCATGTTCCATATATTGAGAATAAAAGTAACCCACGTAAAATATTTCTGATTAGATTTATTGAGTAATGAATATGCCGCAAAGAGCACCTGTAATTACCATGATAGCCATAAATTCTACTGCTAATTGAAGTTCACTTCCCATGTTAGCATAAAATGTAATATACGGTACGAACGAAAACATCGTCAAATACTTAATAGATTTATCTGAATTCCACAGCTTGTTAAATTGATCCCTTTGGTAACAAACAAAATTAAAAGCATGCTAACTTAATTTTCAACACATATAGCCTGAGTCGATGAAAATCTAATATGGATAAGTTTTGCACATCTACTTCTGTTTATGACATCTCATTATTTATTAAAGATAGGAATCTTGTTTGAAAATTACTAGAAATGGAATTTTACATTTCTCACATTGACTTTTATACTTTTAAGTTAAAACATAACATATTAAAATGTTAGGAATTAAGATATTGGGAAAAGAAATGGAAAGCCGACGTCCGAGGGAGCCTCCGATTGTTTTAGCTCACACAAACTTAAAAATAATTCTGTAAAAATACGGGAAATAACCTGTGAAGTCATTTTCCAGATTTTTCCGTAATTTTACGGGAACTTACTGTGACAGGAAAATAACTGTAAAATTACAGGAATCCCATCATTTCCAAAATCCCATTTCCTGTCAAAATACAAAAATCCCGCTATTTCCCAAAAGTCAAACTCCTGTCAAAATACAGGAATCCAGTATTTTTAAAACCAAATTTCCCGTCAAAATACAGGAGTCCTGTTATTTTAACAATCTCTTTTCCTGTCAAAATATAGGATCCTGTCATTTTGACATTGTTATTTCTTGTCAAAAAACAGAAATCCTGTTATTTTAACAATCTCATTTCCTGTCAAACTACAGGAATCCTGTCATTTTGACATTGTTATTTCTTGTCAAAATACAGGAATCCTGTTATTTTCAAAACCCATTTCAAGTCCCAAATCAAGAATCCAATTATTTTGGCAATCCCATTACCTGTATCATAGGATGTCTAAAATAACAGCCAATCCTGTCATTTTGAAAATAGTGACTATTTTTAAATGTAGGAATAGCAATCTTTTTTGTTGAAATATATGAATAGCAATCTTTTTACTAATTGAGCCACCTGCAATTATCCAACATTGAACACAGCCAGGTTTCAAACTAAACAGGGCAAATTCTGCATAACAGTATAGGCTACACATAAATAAAAGAACACATGCAGATATATTTTTCGCATACTCAATTACCATATCATTTTATTTCAAAAATTGAACCTTGACATATCAATAGTAAATTCTACATTGGTATAGGTTTGCTCCATTTTGCACAAGTTTCATTTGACCATATGTTTTGAAGTATATATTTTTGAATGAAATGATGCACGTCACATTCTCAATAGTTGCAGTACAGAGCTAATTTTCGCACAAATTAAACAAACGACAAACAAACAAAAAATACCCGCTTATTTCTTGCCACAAGTTTTACACTACATAACACAAGGTCCATATTTTTGAAATTTTGAAATTATTGCTGTTTTAAAAATACTCTAAAAAAACCACATGCAAATGTGCAATGTAGAAATATTTGTAAAACAAGTTTACAACTAATATTGTCTTCAGAATAAGAAACATAGGGACTGCAGTAGTTACACTGTCTGAAGCTCGATCGAACAGGAGACGGCGAAGAAAGACCAGCGTCGGTTGTAACAGATTCGGAATCGTTGTCGGGGTCGGAAGATAGGTCGGTGCCGTAATAATCGGGAAACGGGATGGACAATTCTGACTGGCTCTCCTGGTACGAATTTCCATCATCTGTACCATGAGGTCTTTTCAGATCCACCTCTGATTCATCAGTATCCAGCTTGGTGACGGTGTTGCAGGAATGCAAGTCGACCATTCTTATTGTCCGGGTTGTACAGTAAACGTATAGGCTAACAACTCTCATGCAACATTAGTTTCACGCTTTACTCCGTTATGGTCTATGGAAGGCGGAGTACAATTTCAGGGGGACTAAGATTCCTTTCACAACGGGGCTGCAGTCCATGGTACTGGCTGATTTCCTTGTCAACCCCGCTGCCAGTCTTCTCCTGTTACGCCTTACTGTTAAAGTGGATTTTCGCTTCACTGCTTCATTCTTCTTCACTACAGGGCTGACGGCTTCGGCTCGCTCACCTCCTGTTGATTGGTACTCCAAACTGTCCAGGTGAATTTTCCCTGATTTACATTTCAATATGTGAAAGACGGAGTATTGTTCACACTCAGTGACTGTACGACACTACAAAGCTGGGTGCCAAGGCCGGAGACAATCGATTGGTAATCCATGATTGAGTAATGTGGGTAATGTGATGACAGGCATACTGTCCTAATTTACAGTTAGGCCGGCGGGTAATTTGGAAATTTCCATCATTTTACAGGAAATTCCCCAATTGCTCCAAATACAGGATGAATATGTTTTTCAACAGTCAAGAAAACAGCAAATTTCCTGTCATATGTCTTTTTTTTAACGGGGATTTTTAAGAGTCCACGCATCTATAGCCACAATATTAAAAGTCCATAAGACCAAGTAATGCTTTGTTAAATTTAAAGTTACATGTTCAAAACATGGGCTATTCGCTCACCCGTGTGACACTCGCTCGTGATTTTCAGTCTGATGTTTTTCCCCTCAAATAGAGAGCGAATGGCACTAATAATGCTTGAATATTAAAATACTAATGCTAACGTCGATTTCACCAACAGTTAAGCGTTGTAAGCTAATTTATCTCTTCTTCAGAGAACAATCAGAGTAAAAGTTGAGACAATCGGACCATGCTTCTTTAAGCGTTGTTAGCAAAATTTTCTTTCTATTCTGGAGAATAATCAGCGCGAATGTCTCTTTGGTGAGAAACTGTCTTTGAACGCCAAACATAAACATTCAAATAGCTGGCTTCAATAACAATGTGATGTCATAAGCATTACACATTTTAATATGAGAACAACTCTCCCATAGTCTAAGAAACAAGCAATTTGTTGGTTATGGGCAAAATGACATTTTCAATCAAAGTGGACAATAACACCGGGTAAATAGATGTCACTGTTGGTAAATGAGTATATTGGGAAAATGTCACAGTGTAACCAAGGCTGTCTTGTTTCCTTATCATCTTATTGTTATACGGTCTGGAAATAATTTTCAGGTTGTCGATATATATCAGTAATGTAAAGTTTTAAGATAAAATAATATTGAAACGTAACATCCTGCTAATCCGAAGGTTCGCCAGTCATAACGTTTTTTTAGTCCGAAAATGAAATAAGGTTCACTAGTCCGAAGGTGTATTTTCCTATACTTGACGGTTCGACAGTCCGAATTTAAAAGAAAGGTCCGTTAGTTTGAAAATAGGGTTTACTAGCCCGAATTAAGAAAAGGAAGGTTCGTTAGTCCGAAAATGAAGTGAGGTCCGCTTGTCTGAAATTTAAAAAGGTCCGCTATTCCTAAGGTTTGCCAGTCTGAAAATGAAATAAAGTTCACCAGTCCGAAAATGAAAAAAAAAAAGGTTCGCTAGTCCGAAAATGAAATAAGGTTCACTTGTCCGAAAATTTAAAAAAAAGGTCGAAATAAAATTGGAAATGCTAATTAACAAAACTAATTAGCAGACAATATTCCATTTTCGGACTGGGGAGCCTTTTTTCATTTTCGGAATGGCAAACCTTGGGATTTGCGAATTCATTTTAATTTCGGACTAGTGGACTTTATTTTATTTTCAAACTAGCGAACACTATTTCATTTTCATACTAGCAAACCTTCGGACCATTGAACCTTCGGAATGGTAAGCTTCCGGACTATTATCGTTTGAAACAAACTTTCAACACAATTTGCCTCAATAAAAATGTGATGTCACAAGCAATAAACATTTTAATTTGAGAACAACTACCCCATGGTCTTAGAAGCTAGACAATATATTCGGTATGGGCAAAATGACATTTTCAATCAAAGTGGACAATAACAGTAGGTAAATAGATGTCACTGTTGGTCAATGAGTATATGGGAAAAATGTAACAGTGTAAGCAAGGCTGTCTTGTTTACTTTTCATCTTATTTTATGCTATTGTTATAAGGTTTATAAGGTCTGCAAGTAATTTTCAAGATGTCGATATCTATCAGGATATATGAATGTTTATGTTGGTTTTAATATTACCTGCGTTAAACGTCCTCTTGGAGAGATGATATTTATGATGGCGGCACTGCCGGTCGGACCATGTCTCCATGAAATTGGTATTACGAAAATGTTTACGTTATTTTCTGTGATGTTCACCGAAAATCAACCAATTATGCCGTTAGAGGAGAGTTGGGTAGTTATCCAATTTTAATTCATATGTTGTACTTATCAGCAAAATACTGGCGCAAACTTAATGATAACTGTTTTAAAGGAAACAGTTCCTTAGTGGTTGATGCTTTAGTTGATAACAGGAATTTGTGTGAAGCAAATAGATCCACTTATACGTGGTCCTCTGGAATCAAAAAAATCTTTGAGCTCATCGAAAGATTTGATATTTGGGAAAGACCTGTTGTCACACAACCAAGTTCTGCTTTTTCTACTTGCATGATTGTTAACCTGACAGATATTTATAATGCTCTCTGGAATACAAGCATTCATACTGTGGAACCTAAGTTACGCACCTACTCTCTATTCAAATCACAATTTAGTCTTGAAAACTATGTTAATCTATTTGGCCGTCGATTTAGATCATTTTATATAAAGTTACGAATCATTCTCTTATGATTAAAAAGGGCGCCACTTCCACCCAAAACTTCCAATCGACCAAAGGCTCTGCACTTTATGTTCTTTGAACAAAATTGAGGATGAGAAACATTTTATGTTAAAGATCCTAGTTTTAAGATGATCTCCTATATCTCAGAGGCTTATAGTATAAATAATATGTCTGAAAATGAAACCTTTACTCTCCTCATGAGTTTTCAAGACTATGATACAGTCAACTCGGTTCTAAAATTTGTAAATGGCGCATTTAAATTGCGTGCAAATCTGGACGTATAATTTGTTATATAATATAGTCTTAATATATATAATCTTTTATTTTGTGACATATTTATATTGACTAATTTTTAATTCTATTTTATTTCATCTTATCGTATTGTTTTTATATAATTGTTCTATATCTTTGACAATACACCTACAATGTATGGTGATGTCAATAAAACAGTCGTGAATCTTGAATCTTGAATCTATTTCGTTTCCGCACGAACTAAAAGAAAAAATGTTTGCGCAAAAATGGTATTACTGTTGTTTATTTTCCTTCAGTAATCATATTTAGTTAAAGCAATACTATAAAGTGTTAAAAATTAAGCGCCTCCTATCACACATCACTTTTGATTCTTTTTAGCTTAATGGGTTTGTTTTGGGTAGGTAATGATACCCTCCAAATGGTTTGGCTTAAATATGCCTTTTTTTTCTGTTATGACCATTTGTTGAATTAAATTCGGGATCCCGAATTCAATTCCACATGTATAAGTATAGGAAAGCGTGCACATGCTTTTTATCCATTTGTCGGTGGCAAAACACTTTTTTTTTTGACAAAATACATTTGAAAATGCTTTTAGATAGCCACATTTCTTCATGTTATGCTGTTTTTAATTTAAACTATATTTGATGAAAATCTTATAGTATTGCTTTAATACATTCTAACAATATATAAATGAGCTGCATCTATCATGTTGAAAGTATATATACATGTTATATGTGAATTCGTTTATCATTATAAAAGTTCAGCTGCTGTTTAAATGAGAGAGAAGAGGAGACATTTTCCTTTAGGGTAGCATGTCAAATTTTAAAATTTCCAATTTACCGGACCCATTAAAAATACAATTTAGTCTGGGACATTTAAATGACTCAATAAAAAAGTACGAATAACCTATTTCCAATCCACCTTCAGTTAAAAAGTGCCCCGACCTTTACGTTAAGTAGCCTCTAAATTAATTTGGTCCTTTTCGACTTCGCATCTTTATATGTACGTTGATATTATATATGACTTACCTTTATGTATTTAAATTCCCGCTTCTACCTGGCCAAAACTGCGAGTCAGGTTAAATATACTTCTGATTAATGTCTTAGTTTCGAAAACATTGATCAAATTTAAGTTCAAAACTATTTTTATTTGCAATTTTAGCACTTATTGGTAGACTTTATGAAAACCAAGAAATTAATTTTAAAAGTCAGAGAACATTCAATGAATTTATACATATTGTTGAAGATTAAATTCACCTTGCGTTTAGCAGACTGTTAATTAATTTGCTCCTATTGGAGTGCATCTCTTTAAATACGTTTATATTATATTCATATTACTTACCCTTTAAGTATTATAAACTATGATTCTTAAAATATTGTTGTTTTATTGAGTTAAAAGGTCATTGCTCATTGCTGAGCCTTACTTAAAAATTGATTAAAATCTTACTCGGTTAATTGAGTCAATCTTACTAAATGTTGGCACATCTTACTCAACGTTGAGCAAAGGTTTCCGAACGTTGAGTAGAATTTTACTCAAAAAAATGAGCTATGACTTTTGAGTAATTCTATACTTAAAATAAGTAAAATAATTTTAAGAATGTAAATTCCTGCTTTTACCTGAAATTTCGAGTTAGGTATAATATATTTCTCATTATTTTTTTGTTTCGAAAACATTAGTTCAAATTTTAAATTCAAAATGAACCTTCGTAACGAATATCGTAATTCAGCAATGTTTTTTTTTTCTTTCAATAATCTTGAACAAAAAGACGAACGTGAGTTTAATTATCAATAGGTAACCTAGATGGCAATATATTGATTAAACAATTTTGGGGATTTTTGTTGTTATTCACTCACTTTTAGACTTATCTGCGCCTAGTCAATCACCGTTTTCTTTTCTTTAACAAACTAATAATTCTTTTACGGCCTTGTGACTAAAAGATTAGTTTACAGATACTTAAGTTACTCGTGTATGTTTTCACATGGACTGTTACCTACGCTTTATCAGAGAGCATGTCTAGTTTTCGTGATATATTATGAAATTAAACTTTGCAGATACACAATATATAACGAATACTAGACATTTTCTTTCAAATAGCATAGATAATATTCCATGTGAAAACATACTCGAGTAACTTTACACTGTAATACTTACTTTACCGTTGGAGATAAAGTATATATCAATTTGTAAGAATGATTTCTGACTTGTGTAAAACAAAAGAAGAGAGAAAGGGATGAGAAGGAACATATCTTTGCTTTTTGATCTTACAAAGCATTTCATTGTTTATGGTGACACAAGTTATTGCTATCTGAAGTACCATTATTGTAATTTAGATTGCAATGAATATCACCATGGGGCAAGTCCTCTATGAGAACACCTCAAGTTGGAACTTGAAATGAAGTTATTATGACAATAATATAAATAGTTACATAGAAAGAGGCACGTATTTCGACGCCAAGTACACAACGTGAGGCGATGAATAGTTCTTCTTAATAGTTTATGAAGAATAAAGAAGAAGAATATCAATTAATTCCTTCAAAATTCACGATTTGTTTAGAGTAAAATACATTTTTGTGGTAGTCATATAACTAAAATTCAAAAATAAAAAATAAAAAGAGCTCAAACAATGATCAGCACAACAAACACGTTTGCGCTACGTTTCTTAAATGTGTAACATGCTTTTTCAGAAGTGAAGAAGGTAAAAAGAGAAATTTAGTCAAGTTTTATTTGAATTCTAGAGTTTCACAGGCTATATCCCTGACAATAATATTGTAAAGCTTCTAATACTTTATTGTGCAAAAAAAAATTCCACTTGATGTTAGCTGTACTACTGATATTTCATTATCCCTTTTACAACTATCTTCAGCGCATCACCATTTTGAAAACAGAGTAATGCTGTTAGTAATTATTTTAGTAATTTAATCTTGAAAGATGATTGTCATATCTTTAAAATGTATTGTTATATCAAAAATAGTCGAAAGTTAGTTATGCTGAATGTGTCAAAACAACAGCAGTTTTTTATTTTCGGTCTCTGATACAGATTTGTAACACTTTCTAATTCATCAGATATTGGCTCCTAAAGACTTTCAGGAATTTCAATTTACAAACGAGACGATTATATCCAACGGGCACAAAATAACAAAGGCAAAAAAACCACTGTCTTGGTATAATCAGGCCAAACAGCGGGCAATAGATCTGAGACTTATTATAAATGCACCAAAGACAAGATACTTATAAGCAACTGTCATCCTCGACAACCTCTCCAGTAATAAAGTACCCGAGGATGTTGCACTTTCTAATTCATCTGATATTGGCTCCTAAAGACTTTCAGGAATTTCAATTTACAAACGAGGCGATTATTTCCAACGTGCACAAAAAATAACAACGAAAAAACCACAATGTTGGTATAATCAGGCCAAACAGTGGGCAATAGATCTGGGACTCGGACTGTTATAAGTGTACCAAAGAAATGGTTTGGGATTGAGTGCGCATGATGATCACATGTGGCCTCTCCACTGTCCCACTTTGTGTGTTATTTTGTGAGCTTTTAAATTTGCTCAAACTGTATTTTTACTTGTATGGCAACTTATTACTACCATGGAATAATCTTGTGTAAAGTGGACTGCCAGCTCATCATACGTGTTGCATTTTGGAGGATTTATCTACATTTTGATCTTGGAACCCACTACCAACTACCAATTATAAGCTTACTACTTGGCTCACAGGTAATCAATATCTCACTCATCACCCAATTACTATATTGACTGCAACTCTTGGCTATCCTCACCTCATTAACTTCATTCACAATGAAGTATTTTATACTGACTTTATTACTGTTATTATGTGATCCAAGGCTAGTTGATCAGCCCATTGGAGTTTTTACTGCTCAGTTTGATGGATTGCATTCATGCTATATACAAACCCCCAATACCTCAAGTATTAAGGAACCCGTGTTGCATACTACAGCAATGCCACTGCTACATTACAATTGGACATCTTGACATCTGGTGATGTCAACCCGAACCCGGGCCCAGAAACTTTTGCTAGAAAAACAACACATGAACTAGACTACCCCAAGATAACCTACACCCCTGATGAACTTAAGGCTTTTAATAATTCGCCAAACTCTTTATGCCCCAAAGTTATTGATTGCTTAAAGGAACTTGGTATCAAACGCCGTCGTACTCATAGAGGTACCAGGAGAGGACGCCAAAAAAGCGGAAAACAACAGCCTCCTGCAACGATAATACCCCCACCTGTCCCACGGAGCTACAAAATATGAATATGAATTTGAAATGGATGTGCTTCAACGCTCAATCTTGTCGCCAGATAGCAAACGACCTATCTGAAATAATTATTGAAAATAATCTTGATATTCTAATGTTGACTGAAACCTGGCTGTATGAACAAGGTGATGAAGCGTACATAACTGCTATGACTCCTCTTGGGTACACCTGCCACTCTTTTCCTCGCGGAGCAAGGGGAGGTGGTATAGCCTTCATTGTTAAAGTCTGACTATCTGAGAATATAAGTTGTACGCGTCTTGACTACGCATCTTTTGAGAGTGTGGAACTAAAACTTACCATCAACCATACCTCTACCATTATCGTGTGCCTTTACCGTCTACATCCTGGCCGGTATAAGATTAATAATATCACAAAGCATGTTAATTTTCCTACTTTTTTATCAGAATTTAACGACATTTTGTCATCGTATGCTATCACTAAAACTGATGTGTCATTCCTCGGTGACTTCAATCTACATTTTGATGAACCTGACGAGTCCTGCGTTAAGCGGGCAACTGACATCCTATCGGACTTCGGTTATTCTCAGTTAGTGGACAAGCCTTGTTCGTAGTGATAAGACATTGACAGTGTATGATGATGTTATAAAGTATCCTGGCTTATCAGACCACTATGCAGTTATCGGCCACATTAATGTTGTTAGACCTACTCCTCTTAAGCGCTTGGTTACTTCTCGCAACTTACGGGCTATCAACCCTGATCGCCTGCAAAGTGACATTGCGGATTGGTCATTAGACGTCCTCGATAAACAGCATGATCTTGATGCCTCCAAACTTGTTGAGATATATAACAAGGGTCTTGAGCAGATTTTGAATCGACATGCCCCTTTGATAACACGCAGGATTAAAAATAGACCATCTGCTCCGTGGTTGACAAGTGACATTAGAAACGCGCGTAGATTTTATAACATTTGGTGAAAACACCAGGCAAAACCCAATATTGAAGAACAATAAATTAAAGGGATGCCCTAAAAAAAATTACACTAAGGAAAAAAAAAAGATGAAACATGCCAAGACTAAATTAAAAAAAAAAACTAGAGAAGATGGTCCTGAACAGCCAATTTGAAGGCTTGAAGGGATGCGGACTGAACAATGGTTTCAGGTAAGTAGTTCCAAAGTGATGGAGCATAAGAGTAGAAGGATCTCTGTGAAAGAGTCAGACGACGGAAAGGAATGTTCACAGCACATGAGTTCAGATGACGTAGACCAGGACGGGAGTGAGGCTGGAATGGATTTGGAGAGGCACATAGATTGTAAAAGATCTTAAAAAGCTGACACAGAGTAGCAATATCACGACGTTTGGATAGAAGCGGAAGATCAGAGTTCAAGAGGAGGTCATCATGGGATAATTTCCATTGCTGGAGAATTACACGGGTCAGGGTTTTGTTGAGAGGATGCCATGTTGTACAACCATATTCAAGAGTTGGACGGACCAAAGCCAAGTACAAAGTGCGACAAGTATAGATGGGAGCGGACTGGATGGACCGATGGATGAAGCCAATCGTTTTGCGAGCTTTTTTGCAAATAGAGTCAATATGGAGATTCCAGGAGAGATTGTCAGTTAGCAAGATGCCAAGAAATTTAGCAGAGGAGACACGTTCAATGTCTTGGTTATCGAGAGAGAATGAAGCATCTGGAAAAGGATCCTTCTTTGTAGATATGAACATAAACTTGGTTTTAGACACATTAGCAGTGAGATGATTATTGCAGAACCGTTGATGGATAGAGTTAATGTCAGATTGAAAGTCAGTGAGATCAGAAGCAGCATCTATGGGTTTGAAAATGGTGGTGTCATCAGCATAGAGAACTAAAGAACTATTTATAGAGAAAGAAGTGAGACAGAGATCATTGACATAGATGAGAAAAAGAAGAGGCCCCAGGACGGAGCCCTGGGGAACACCAGAAAGGACGGGGACAGGAAGAGAATCGGTACCATGGACAGCAACAAGCTGGGTCCTGCAGGAAAGGTAAGATCCGAACCAACACAATAAAGGACCGTTGATACCAACAGCTCTAAGTTTGTGGAGAAGTGGACCATGGGGGACACGGTCAAATGCCTTTGACAGATCGAAGAGGGCCATGGCAATAATTCTGCGGTGTTCTAGGTGATCATACCATTCATGGAGGGCTGTTGTGAGAGCATCAGTAGTTGAAGATTTGGGAAGGAAACCAAACTGCCTCTTGGTGAGAATGTTATTGAAGTTCAGATGATGCAGAACATGACCATGAATGACCTTTTCGAGAAGCTTACAACAGATTGGCTGTAAAGAGATGGGTCTGAAATTGGAAGCAGAATGAGGGTCCCCAGATTTAAAGACAGGTATCACTCTAGAAAGCTTCCAGGCGTCAGGTATGCACCCAGTTGACAGGCTTAAGTTGAACAGGTCAGACAGAATTCGAGACACCGTAGTAACAGTCCGTTTGAGCATGAGGCTGGTAATACCATCGACGCCGGCAGCTGAGGTGTTATTCAACTTTTTAATAAGCAACCTAACATCAACACTGGAACTGCAGCAATGAGAAATAGAGAGAGAAGATGCGCTGAGCGTCTATGGAGAAAATCAGGACAAACTGTTCACAAGGAAAACTACATAAAACTTAGAAACAATGTTAAAAGTTTAATTAACTCTGCTAAGAAACAATATTACACTGATAGAATTGACTCAACTGCTTTTTCAAGCAAGCAACTTTTCAAAATTTCTGATAATCTCCTCAAGAATACTTCAGCTTCTGCTCTCTCTTCCCAAAAATATTAACACTGATGAGCTTCCTGACCACTTCTGTCAGTTTGTTGGTGAGAAGATCATTAAGCTAAGAGAAACGCTTCACTCACGTCAATGTAACCCACCATCATTTGCTGCGTTTGAAGGTTCATGCTTTCATCAATTTAAAGTTGTTACAGAAGCTGAGGTTTCTGAGTTGATAACTAAGATGCCCACTAAAGGATGTATGTTGGACCCATTTCCCACATCTCTTGTCAAAGAATACTCAAGCAACTTGGTTCCTGTTATTACTCTCATCATGAATAAATCCCTTCAATCTGGTACTGTACCACCTCAGTTTAAAACAGCCCACATCACACCTGTCATTAAGAAACCTAGTTTAGACCAAAACGTGTTAAAGAATTACCGCCCCATATCAAATTTATCCTTCATTTCTAAACTTCTCGAAAAAGTTGTCTTAATACAACTCAAAAGTCATCTTCAAGATAATAACCTTCTTGAATTACATCAGTCAGCCTACAGGAAAGGTCACAGCGTGGAAACTGCAGTGCTGAGCGTCATAGATTGCCTACTCTCTGTTACCGATGATAAGTTTGTTTCACTTGTGGCTCTCCTTGACCTCAGCGCTGCATTTGACACGCTTGATCACTCCATACTTACCAAAAGGCTTGATTTAACTTTTGGTGTTAGAGGAATTGTCCTTGACTGGTTTAACTCTTATGTTACTGGGAGGTTTCAGTATGTTACCGTTAGCAAATTGTTGTCCAATCCATCTCCGCTATTGTACGGAGTCCCTCAAGGCTCTGTGCTGGGGCCTGTTTTGTCCACTCTCTATTCACAGCCTCTCTCTGAAATTTTGCTCTCTTATAATTGCCAATTTCATAAATATGCTGACGATACTGAGTTATCCCACTGTAGCTTGCCTAATGACTTTGATTCTTCAAAACGGTGTGTGCAGAACTGCATTAAAGCCATCATAGGATGGATGGACAGCAAAAAATTGATGCTTAACGGTGATAAAACTGAAACATTAATTGTGGGTACTGGGTCTCCTTTAAATCAGGTCAATATCGATACCATCCAGGTTTTGAATTCCACCATCCCTTTTCAAAAGTCTGTCAGATACCTCGGTGTTAGACTTGATTCCACTTTAACTATGCCTGATCATATTAGTGATGTTTATCGCTCTTCCTATTTGTCTTTACGACGCATCGGTTCCATTCGCCATCTTCTTTCCGATAAAGCCGCCATCTGTCTTGTCAACGCCCTCATAACATCGCGTTTGGACTTTTGCAATTCAACCCTGGCTGGTATCAATGTTGACCAAGTTTATCGTCTGCAGAGAATT
>JXSR01S024334.1:42483-61569 GCA_000969725.1 Ophiothrix spiculata
TAATACAGAGGTTTGAGGTTCGAGCCCCGGTGGCGGCATTGCCGGTCGGACCATGTCTCCTTGTTTCCTTGGGCAAGAAACTTTACTCTAATTGCTCTGTGGTTCGGAAGTCACGTAAAGCTGTTGGTCCCCTGTGCGAATGCTCCTCAATTGGGCGCTGCATACATTGCTTGAGTTCAAATGTTCTGTCCGTGCATAAAATGCCAAGACTTCTCTATATATAAAATTAACTGCAGTTCTTCAGCCGAAAAGAAACTAACAAGACAAAAAAATAAAAAACAGTACTACCCGCAATTCATTCATTGACAAAGGCAAATAAAAAGTCACTTTTTAGTGAAAACCTCTTCTAGTAACACGACACTGCATATTTGCACATTGGCTGAGAGGCTTCATCTTATTTGACGTTCCCTCAAGCACCATTCGATAATATTTGAAACAGATTATACTTTGTCTTTGAATGTTGTTTCTGTCCACCGCTTCAATAAGGAAATACGATTGCTTCCAAACTACTTCAAATTGTGGGGGTAGCGGGTTAGCGCAGCGGTAATTCCATTGCTTTGCACCAATGATCCCAGTACTGTCGTGGGTTCGATCCCCGGTCCCAGCGCTGTTTGTGCATTTGGTTTTCAGTCCATACTCGCTTCCGCATGTTTTTCTCCGGATACTACGGTCTTCCTCCTGCAATTAATACTGTCACCAGATTTGTCTATCATAATCTACCCCCACTTAGGATATAGGAAGCTGCATAAAGGGTACATATATATTACAATCTAACTACCGATACAGGTATGCGTTTGCAAAATGCCAAATATTGAAGTAAAATGATTGTGACGATCTACCTGCAGCGAATCATGAGCGGTTTGATCTAAATGGAAAATCGCTATACAAAAACCACTTACTAATAATATTATTTAAATATGTTATTTCATGTATTGATCAAAATCTAAAATCCCCGAGGGTGATCCGCTTCAATAATATCAGCTATAAATGCGGGTTTTTTTGCTCTCAAGGGCTATGTTAAAAAATTGGAAGAAGCAATAAGAAATAACATGTCTCATAATGGGAATAAAAGCAGCCCACGTAAAATATGTCTGATTTATTGAGTAATGAATATGCCGCAAAAAGCACCTGTAATTACCATGATAGCCATAAATCCAACTGCTAATTGAAGTTCACTTCTCATGCGATAGGAACGAAAACAAATTCAAATACTTAATAGATTTATTTGAATTCAATAGCTTGTTGAATAGATCCGTTTGGTGACGAACAAGATTAAAAGCGTGCTAACTTAATTTTCAACACATATTGTCTGAGTCGATGAAAATCTGACGTTGATAAGTTTTGCACTTCTACTCCTTTTTGCATGAATCTTGTTTGAAAAATTACTAGAAATAGAGTTTTACATTTCTCACATTGATTTTCCTATTTTCAAGTAAAACAGAACATATTAAAATGTAAGAAGTCTTCCGATTGTGGTTTGTTTAAGCTCTAACATATCTATAGCCACATTATTAAAATTCATAATAATACTATACGATGGTTAAATACGTTAAAACTACCCTCATAGTACAAACTGTATTTTAAACATTTGCAAATACTCCATTATTTAATTCATATCTAAACAATAAACAATGGTAATAATTTGGTTGAATAGAAATATATATAACACTATAAAATCTAAATTGCTTTTATAAAATCTTAAAAACTCAGATTTTTCCCGAAAAATGTTCTTTACGTCTACCTTTAGCCGGATAATGGTAGACAATTGTCCACCGCAACCGACGATTTGATTATTTCTCTAGATTCAAGTGTTGAAAACAATACACGTTTTAGACAATTAGCTTAAATTACTTAAATCAAAATTTGGTTTGTCTCTAACTATTCAGTCTCGAAGTGTTACGTGTAATCCGATTATCACTCTAACATCTGGTTCACGCGTTCTAGTTTTGAACCATGATCGAAATGATCACCATACAAATGTATAGCGTACACCGTTGTCAGGGGTTGTGTGTGAACCAGTTACTGGGGAGCTTACATAATCACTACGATACTGAATAGGAATCAAAATAGAATACATTAGTATTTTGCACCTTTTATGTTTGCAGTGGCAAATTTGACTCTTAATCGTAAAGGTGGAATGCGCCTTGCTATAATGTCTCTGAATAAATTAAAAATCACTGTAATTCCCAAGAAACTTAAAACGACGAAAATAATGAATTGCAAATGAGTTCAACCAACATAATCCTGTTTAAACAAGTTGATTTAGATGACTGATATTAAACTTGCATATGCCATGTAAATAACGACGCATGTATAATTCATTTAAAATTCAATTTGGATAAATCAGAAGAGAATTCATCATTGAATAATGTATTGAATAACTGAACATTAGTGAGAACTTGTTGTACAATAGTAGTGCTTTAATTGATGTATTTGTTCCATACGGTATATTAACAATTGTATCGTAATAATGTAGAAAATACATTACTTATATTACTTTCACTAATAATTTATTATGCAAATTAACTTTCATCTATTCTACTATGATGTGCCCTTAAAACTTAGGATGGCTTACATTCTTTCTTTTAAGTTTCATGTTTTTTGCGCTTTGAACTTCAATCTACCTCACTATCAAACGTTAGATATTGATTACGCTTAAATACATACTCAAAATCTTTCAAGTATGTTGCTTTAAACAGTATCAAACGAAGAAGAGGCGATATTTCAGTCCGGGAGGTTTCTTTTCACCCCTACGGTTATTCTTTTGTTCCCAATAGTTTAATAGGCTATTGGGAACAAAAGGTATGAATAGCGATATTTCAGTCCGGAAGGTTTCTATTCATACCTTTTGTTCCCAATAGCCTATTCAGCTATTGGGAACAAAAGAATCTCCGTAGGTATGAATAGAAACCTTCCGGACTAAAATATCGCAAATAGAAACCTCCCGGACTGAAATATCGCTAAAAGTATAAATAGCATGAGACTGTGTTACTAAAAACAGCCGTAATGCAGCCTCTTGTCATTTTCACCTTTTTAAGACCATGTTATAAGGGTTAAAATGGCATCTCATTGAACCTCACTTGTTAACCAGAAACTCTACTGACGTTCTGAAGTAAACATAAGGATTGCGAATCCCCCCCCCCCCAAAAAAAAAAAACAGTTTCGGCAAATCACGACTTTTGCATATACTTTCACCTGTAACGCAAAATGAAGTTTGCTGCATTCACGGTTGTATAGAGGTGACTGAACACTAATGAGATCAGTAGTTTCAATTCTCAATTTATTGACCTGACTGAGTCAAACAGACATTTTGAATTTAAATGACTATTGTAAAGTAACATTGGTAATATGCTTTGGAAATATTGAAATCCTAACTCTGATGATAACTGAAGATTACGCCCCGTGAAAAACATCTTGATCAGTGAAGTAAAGATGCAGATTCCAGTGAATTACTTGTATTTGATTTCTACAGCTTGTTAAATAATTCCCTCGGGTTAAAAGCACTCCAACTTAAGTATTTTAAACGACGGAAATCCCGACATGGATATGTGTCTATATGTTTCTGTCTATTGTCATAAAACATTTGTTACGACTCTTAAAGGGGCTAGATCTACATACTTACAAGAAAGGCTGTGATATATTGTATGGTTTAATACGGTATGGTAATTAGTAACAAATGTTTAAGTATAGATATGCCAGCATCACCATGCATATGCATTTCTGCATTACAAATCAATTTCAGGTCACTTCAAATGTTGCTTTAACTACATGAATAACATTAATAATTAGGTTATCGGTCTAACAAACAACATCGGGTCTACACAATGCAGATATTTTCAAAATGTAAACTTTTTATGGTAGCGGGATGGTAACCATCACGTGCCGTCATTTTTTAAAATCAAAATCAAGTATGTGTTTTATTACAATCGGCGCTACAATATGTTAGGAGGGGTAATCCGGGGAATGGGGGTTAAACCTAATTTACTTATAATTGACCTTAGCACTTTAAGTGGGAGGCGCTATCCCTATATTTTTTTTTAAAATAACAAATCTAGTTTGTACCGAATTTGATCGATGTTACCGTTGATTTAACACATGCTAACATTGATTGTCACGCGTTGTAAAATATGTTGTCTCTAATTCAGAAAATATGTAGAGCGATTATCACGAAAGAATTTCATATACAAGCAAATGAAAAATGTAGTGAAAAAAGTCCATATGTTACATTAAAGTATTTTTAATCAGCATTTCAGGAGAAAAGTGGGCGATTGATCCAACCGCAAATGGTTGTCACGCTTAAGTGAACGTTGGGCCAAATTATGAAAATTCTCCAAATACGTAAAGGTACATATAGATATTAGTTGTTATGTTACCACAATTCCAAATATGCATAGTTTGACATACATGTTGGAAAATTGGTTGAGAAGATTTTTCTATTACAGAAAATTAATAATAGATACAGGCTGACACTGTTAACTGATTTTCATATTTTGCAAGTACAAACATACCAAGAAAGTTTTGCTTTTACACAATTAAACACAATTAAAAAAAACTTTTCTCAAAACTGTTGAACGCCAAGCATAAACATTTAAATAGTTAGCTTCAATAACAATGTGATGTCATAAGTAATAAACATTTTAATCTGTAAAAAACTACCCACAGTCCAAGAAACTAAACAATTTATTGGGTATGGGCAAAATGATATTTTTTATAAAAGTGGACAATAACACGAGGTAAATAGATGTCACTGTTGGTAAATGAGTATATTGGAAAAATGTAGCAGTGTAAGCAACGCTGTCTTGTTTTCTTAGCATCTTATTTCATGCTATTGTAATAAGGTTTATAAGGTCTGCAAGTAATTTCAGGTTGTCGATATTTATCAGAATGTATGGATTTTTAAGTTGGTTTTATTGTTACCTGCGTTAAAAGTCCTTTTGAAGAGATGGCATTTATGATGTTCTTAATATCCTGAGTAATAGTTTATTTCAATAAGCATACGCTACATAACTTTCATTCTAGCCCTGATTGTTACCTCGTGCGCAACAAGAGAGGAATTGATAATGTTGCACTTGTTGAATTCGGACCTTCTTGACAAAGGCGTTTTTATATTGAAATCAAGGTAGGAGAAGTGTAAAGCACATAAAGAAAAAATCATAACATTATGATATCTGCTTTTGCAACACGTTGAAAATGGTTTCATGGATGACAGATGTAAATCGGTATTGCCGTTTGTTAGACTATTAGTATTACGAAGACGATGACGTTATTCTCTGGCAATAATCGAAAAAGGAAAAAATAATTTGCAACATTTAACACCAGCGAAATCCTTTTTTCCCCGAGCTAATTACTTTTTGCAGAACCGCTATTTAGGAAATATCATAATTTACCGTACTGGGTTAAGTTGCATTTCCACACGAACCAAAAGCAAAATATTTGTTACAAAATAGTATTGATATTGGTTTTTTTTTTCAGCAAACACATGTAGTTAATATATACTAACGATATATAAATGAGCTGCAGTGGCGTAACCAGAGAGGGGGGGGGCAGGGGGGTTGAGAAAAAATGTCTGCCCCCCACTCCCCCCCCCCCCCATGAAATCAAGAAAAGTACAGAGTTTCAATATATAGTACATAGGTAATGTAACTGTGCAAAATTTAACTCTTTTATGGGTAAGTTTTTCAAAATGTTCCCTAAATTTGCGCCAAAATGACACAAATTTTGCAAATAATTTAAGCAAAAAACAAAATTTTTCACCAAAATAGTACAAATTTTTATGAATTTTAGCAAAATTTGGATGATTTGCTACATGAAAATTTTTGTAGTGTACCTTTTGGTGTCTGAACAAAAACTCTTTCGCCCAATTGTCTTGCCCCTGCTCGCCCCCTCAACTGAAAATTTCTGGTTACGCCACTGATGAGCTGCATCTATCATGTTGCTAAGGTGCATACATGTAATATGTGCATTCGTTTATCAATATAAACGTTCAGCTGCTGTTTAAATGAGAGAGAAGAGGAGACATTTTCCTTAAGGGTAGCATGTCAAATTTTGAAATTTCCCATTTACCGAACCCATTAAAAATAAAATTTAGCCTGCGACGTTTAAATGACTCAATAAAAAGTACGAATAACCTATTTCCAACCCACCTTCTGTTATAAAGTGTCCCGACCTTTACATTAGGTAGCCTGTAAATTAATTTGCTCCTTTTCGACTTCGCATATTTATAAGTACGTTAATATTATATATGACTTACCTTTATGTATATAACCTACTATAAATTCCCGCTTCTACCTTGCCACAACTGTGAGTCAGGTTCAATATACTTCTGATTTATGTCTTAGTTTCAAAAACATTGATCAAATTTAAGTTCAAAACGATTTTTTTTTGCAATTTTAGCACTTATTGGGGTATACTTTATGAAAACTAAGAAATCAATTTTAAAAAGTGAGAGAACGTTCAATGGATTTAAGCATAATTTTGAAGATTAAATTCACCTTGCGTTTAGCAGACTGTTAATTAATTTGCTCCTATTGGAGAGCATCTCTTCAAGTACGTTTATATTTTATTCATATTACTTACCCTTTAAATATTATAGACTATCATTCTTAAAACATCAGAGTTGCTTTAAAACATATGACGAAGAAATTACAGATCCAAGTATAATATCAAACTCATTTAATGATTTTTGTGTTAACATTGGACCAAAACTATCATCTGAAATAAAATATAGCGGGAAGGAATTTTGGGATTATCTAAAACAGCCGCATCAAACATGTATTTTTAAACCAGTTGTGCCCGATGAAATAATAAAAATCATAGGGAAGTTTAATCAAAATAAAAAGTCCTGGACATGATCAAATAGGAAACATGATAGTTAAACGTGTAGCATCAGAAATAGCAAACATTTATATATTATTCTTAATAATTCTCTAACAACTGGTGTAGTCCCCAGCCAACTTAAAATTGCGAAAGTTATCCCAATCTATAACCGATGCATGAATAACATTGATAAAAATAACATACTAAATGATAAACAATTTGGATTTAGATGTAGCCATTCAACTTACATGTTTATTATCGATCTCGTTGATAAAATAACAAATGCTGTAGAAAAAATGAAAGCACCCTTGGAATTTTTCTTGACCTTTCAAAAGCTTTTGACACGATTGACCATAATATCCTACTCTAAAAATTAGAATATTATTGCTTCGGGGGCATTGTGCAAAAGTGGTTTAAAAGTTATTTACAAAATAGAAAACAGTTTGTAAAGTATCAGTCGTGTGATTCTGCGTTTAAAAACATAAAATGTGGAGTCCCACAAGGGTTAATCTTGGGCCCGTTGCTATTTATACTTTATATTAATGATATTGTTAACGCAACCTCTTTGTTTTAGATGATTTTATTTGCAGATGATACAACTTTATTATATTCCCATCCAGATATAGCATTCAAAATAGATTGTATTTAATAAAGAACTCTGTAAAATAAGTAACTGGTTTAAAGCAAATAAATTGTCAGTTAATGCTAGTAAAACTAATTATATGATAATGGGAACAACGCATGTTACTAATAAGTACGTAGACGTAAGTTCATGTATTCATGAGAAAAACCGGGTTTACAGTTGTTCAGCGGATGTTCCTATAAATGACAGGGATAAAAATATGCATTGGATAATGTGTCTTTGGATAGAGTTTCTTCCACCATATTTCTAGGTGTTGTAATTGATGAAAATTTGACATGGAAAAATCATATTGGATGCAATATCAAAAACAACATCTAGAAACATTGGAATGTTAACAAAGTTGAAACACTATGTACCGGAACACATATTGCATTCTCTGTACTGTACTCTTGTTTTACCTTACATAAATTATGGTATTCTAATTTGGCACATCTTACTCTACGTTGAGCAAAGGTTTCCGAACGTTGAGTACAATTTACTCAATAAAATGAGCTGTGACTTGTGAGTAACTCTTTACTTAAAAAGTGTAAAATAATTTTAAGAGTGTATATTCCTGCTTCTACCTGATATTTTTAGTCAGGTGTGATATATTTCTCAGTAATTTTTTGTTTCGAAAACATTAGTACCAATTTTAAATTCAAAACGAACCTTCGTAAAGAATATAGTAATTTTTCAATAATCGTGAACAAAAAGACGAAAGAGAGTTTCACTGTCAAAATGCAATCTAGCTGGCAATATATTGGGCTTATTCCATGATCTTGTATCACATACACGAACATTTCAAGTTCAATTTTGACATAAAAGTGATATCTGAGTTGAAAGTAAACGAATCAAGGTCTTCCGTTAGTGCATTAGGGGGTTTCCATGGTAGCCCCTTAAAAATCTTTTTTCAAGCAGGAATTTTTAACCAATCTTTACACCATATATACGTATACTGATCACAAACAAAGATTATAGGCCCAACAGAATGCGTTGTTAAAATGCGAGAACCGAAAAAACAAACAAAATGTTGGGTACCATGGTATACCCCCTTATTCAGTTGAGTGTTAAAATGATACAAATATCGTCACAGTGTCTAGGATCTGCGATATTCACCACAAGTACATTTTAAGAAGCTAACATCACAGGTTAAACGCAAGTGCTTTTTGTTATTTCAAGCTCTTATGTTTGTAATACTACATTTAATAGATGGGCTGTAAAGTGTTAATTCTTAGGTATAATTTAACCAATCTACTGTCAAATGATACAGTTAAAATACTAGCAGTAATAATACAAATTCATATAATGGTTGTACAGATTCAAACGCTGCTTTCCTATCATTGATCGACATAATTTAATATAATGTTAATATTTAACACTAAAAGCCTTACGTCAACCATTGTTCCACATTAACTTCTCTCTAAATTCTAGAGATTTATTTTTAAAGAATTTCAAGGTGACTTGTTAAAATGCCAAAACGTTTTTAGATTTTAAAGCAAGTCTTAAAAACGTTTTGTCATTTAAACAAGTCTATTAAGACTTAAAAATAAGTCTGAAGATTTTTTTGAGATTTTAAGAAGTTCATTTTGAAACACATAACATATTGTATCATATGAACACATTTGTTCTAGCTCAGGGAGATTCTTTAAACTCGCGGTAACCCAAGCTGGTATATCCTTCCTGATAGTTGTATTTCATGAAGCCTTTAGGTTGACACAGCTGCAGATTGTGAAATAACGTTCTGTTCGAAAATTAAAGGTTACAAATACAACACATTTACCCACATTTAATTTGCTAAAGGATATACTTACAAAAAGATGTTCATTATCTGTGTTTGCAATATCAATATTATATAAAAAACAACAATAACAAAAATACATTCACAAGTGCGAAAAACTAATTTCCTCATGCCAGTTTGATGTACCATGTTAAAATCGTGTTCTATGTATACGGATAGCTTGCTTGCCGGAGAGAGTAAAATACACATTTATTTAGCATATTTAGTGATAATCTAAAAACACCCGAGATAGCATGGCATGTTTATTGTAGTGACCAATGTACCTACAAAGCTTGGACAATATAATAACATGGTTAGGATTTATTGACCATTTGTGCCGAAAAAGATCTTTAATATTGTACACTCAGCATTACAGTCCTAGTTTTAAAATAACACCAGAATAAGGATAAACTTTCGCCAAGGGGCATGATTTCTATGTCGACACCTCTAGTTGGAATTTGCAAATCACTCTAACCTAACACAAATTGCATTGATTACATAGCAGGAGACATATTTGCCGTTGCGCAACAAAAGCGACAAAACGTCATATAAAATACAACACTATATAATTCATCTGATGACGGTTCCTTAAAGACTTTCAAGAATTTCAATTTACAAACGAGACGATTATTTCTAACGGGCACAACGAGAAGCATGTTATCAACACCACTGTATACATCTACAATAAGTTGCAATTTGACCGATGATTTTAAAGACATTCAATTCTTTGCCTTAAGAGTTGTCTTCGAAACAAGAATTCCAAAAAAATGAAGTTACAGGATAATTAAGTTTATTTAAACATCCGGAATTAAAAATTGAAGAATCAAAGAAGAATATTTTAAGCTTTTTCGTAATTTTTAAAACGCGAAACGCATATTTAGGATATCAGCAAACCATCAGGGCGCCAACTTTTTTTTCTCCACGTTATCATTGATAAAATATTATAAATTGCACAACAAAAATCAGTGGTGCACTGCTAAAAAACGTAGGTGTAATTGACTTCTCGCTTCATTTTGTTAACCATGCGCAGATTGTTGCTTGGGTGTCTGTGCTTGCTTCTTGCTTTAATAACCACGCAATATCAAATGCCATTCCATATGTCAATGAGACAGTCACGACCAAGTTTGCTCTGACTTACACGAGAATACTAGTGTTTGTACTGAGTGTATCATCCATGGAATAACCACCACACTTGGCGTTCATTACCTGCAAGAGATGACTATATAATCACGTATTTGCATTAGGGAGAATGAAAGTCAACGTGATTGTTAATATTCTTGCATTCTATATGCATTAGAACGAACACATCTCAATGGAAAATTGCAGACGTTTGCAAAATATGTGGATAAAACCGTCTATTTGAGTCAGATTAAATATTAATTGATGTTTTTACACGTTCGACAGGATTTCCTTGGTGTTTAAACTTGAAGGAGCAAAATGTTACATTATTTGATTGACATACTAAGCAAATAATTAGAAATACGTAACACTGCGTGAATATTTCTATGGTTTAATTGTTTAACATGGTTAGCTTATTCTATTACGGGAAAAGGGGACATCCATGTCTAAAAGTGCTATACAAATTAGGACGAAGTATCAACGTTGTATTGTTTCCATACGATGGATGGGCAGCAGTAGCAGCAAACATATCGTGGAAAATTAAGCTATCAAGATGGAATAGAAAACGATGTAAGATCACAGAAACCAGTGCCTCAGGAAAGAAAATTACCACCAAAGGGAAATTAATGGATACGTCGGATGGCATGTTGTATGTTACCGGAAATTTCCATGCAGACGACTCCAAACTGCCATATTTCCAGCTTATATTGACATCACATGTGAGTAATGATGATTTCCGAGATGGATATGCGCTAACAGGTGTACTGCAAAGAGGGAGTACAGAGAGGCAAAAGGTGTGTTCAAGGTGTACCAAAATTGGATATAGAGATTCGGGATTAGATCTAACACATTTTGCCATGATACGACGAAAGGAAAGGTGATCACAAGTGTGTAAGAGAATAATATACATTTGTGGTTGTTTCGTCTAGTTTTGCAGTACTGTTTCGCTAAGAAAATAAACTGTCGCAGGCATTAAGTGTGTATTATCAAGGATTGTGAAATTACTTTACCGCATTTGAAAATATCATCATTTTGTTAAGTATGTAAAATGTTGTAAGATAATTGTTGATGCCAGCTGCAGTTCATCCGTACGAGCAACAAAGATCGCTGTACAAAGATGATTATCTTGGAGTTGTAAAGACATGCTTAGTTACTACGATAAATACATTTGATTAGTGGCTAGATTTGACTGCTTTAATTCAAACATCAAACGTCAGAAACGGTTCTTTTTTAGTTTTTGCAATTGTGACCTGCCTGTCGAAGGTTACACTTGTAGGCCTGTACTTGTGTCTAATTCACATTAAATATTAAAATTAATCAGTAATTGATTTAATCAATGGCTTCTTGAGATAACATGATATTTCGATCTAAAGAAAAATGGTTGCCACTAAATGCTTGAATAGAATTCAAGTATAGGCACAAGTGTAGGGTTACAAGTGCACCATTTTCCGTGATGGGTCACAATTTGTCAATCAAATTAAACTTATAAATGTGACATTATTTTGTTGACACACTTACCGATGTCTGTTACACTGTACATTTAAATCATTGCACTGTTCAAATTCTCTTTTTATAATAAAGTCAGCACGTGATAATCAAAACGAAGCTTGTTAATAGATCAATATCATTTGACTACACTCTTAAAAAGAAAGGATCAAATTGATCCTTTTCGGATCAAAAAAGAGTGTGTTTGATCCGAAAAGGATCAAATTTGAGGAGATTTTGGATCAAAATTGATCCAGAAAAGGGTAAGCTCATATTTGATACTTTATCGGATCAATTTGATCCTTTCTTTTAAAGAGTGTATTCAAGAACTTCTCATAGAAAACAATTAACACCGACCCAAAAGCTGTTTTTAGATATCATTCATATTTTGTTGTGGGAAACATTAAAACATATCTATCATCGTCGTCTGTGATAATATATAATTATTACATACATTGCAACGATATAACGATTTTAGATCCACATTTGTTTGGGGTTTTTTTCATCATGGGATATGAGAAGCGGACCAAGATTCCTGGAGGACTATGATTACTTTCTAAACGAATAGCATAACTGTTTTTTCTTTTAAATGGTCAACCTTCTCAAAACGTATATCCCAGATAGCAAAGTTAGTTGACTTAACGTTTGGCCAAATGTTGGCAACTGCAGTTGCTATCTGTGTGGCGGAATGAGCAAACAGTCGTAAATTTCAAAACAAACTTACATATTCGGTTTTATTTACATTGACATGAGAATCCAAGGTAATCCACATAATATCTAGTAATTAGATCGAATTTAAGTGATTGGATATTAAACAACTATTGAATGCCTAAGAGTGCAATATTACAAAAATATCATGAGGTCAAATTTGAACTTTTCTATTTGAACGAGCCGTAGCCGAGTGAAATGGAACAATCCAAATTTGACCGAATGGTATAATTATTTTGTACTATTGCACGTGCATAGGCATTCGATATCATGATATCACAAAGGTTCGTTTCATGCCGTGCAATAGAACAAACTATTGCACGGCTCAAATCACTGTAATCATGATATAATATCAAGTATGATAAGAAAATGTGATTGATTGGTAATAAATAATCACTATTCCCGAACTAGTTGGTGGTCCAAACTAACGATATGGTAGAAAACATATGGCTTAATATGTTTTACATCAAAACTTAACCAAAACTGACAAAATCTCACAACTTTTTAATTTTGAGACATTCAAAATCTTTATTTTGATATTCCGCTCCTTTGTCGGGGCACGTGCCAAATATATTTCTACGGTGTTCAAAAGTTTATCCGTGACATTTATTGCTCCATCTAAACATTAATTCAGTGAATGGGTTCCAAAAATTATTAGTGAAATAAATCATTTTAAAATAATTGCACATACTTTCATTATTTCTGATTTATATATCTTACCCCCTTATAAAACAACCTACTGTAAAACGGATCATAACACTTCTTTAATAAGTCATTCATCCCTTCTTTTTAACCATTCGTGTTTTTTTTAATAGACATAAACCTTTTAGCAGGATCATTATTGAACGAACGCGTCGTTAACCATTAATGGTCGAAAATCAAATCAAATCTGAGTAAAAATGACCTGAAATAGATATGCATTTTGCCATTAGAAATCTATCAAGGTAGTTAATGGCGTCTTTATTGGAGGCTATGACAGGTTATGGAAAATATATTATGTAGATTTCCACGTTCATAAAATGCAAAAAAGTGATCCTCTGTAGTAAATGTGTATGTTGACCATAATTAGGTACGTTAATGCTTGTATTTAAGACTGTGCATAATTGGTAAAATTCTGTCCAAGTCCAGTTTACAATTTTTTTGTTTGGTTTTCTGAATATTACTCTGTAAATACAATTCCAAATATCCAATTTATCATTTTAAAGCAACAAATGGTTTGAATTATATGCATCAATTTCGGTTGATTATACTTTACCAAAAGGAAGAAAGCAAAGTCGTAAACCCTAACAGTAGCTTTTGAGAAAGGCTTCAGTCGCGGTACTTCTTAACACACGAACATATCTGAGTATGATAACAAACTCGATTGGTCTATAATTGTAACTATAGCATTTTGAATATGCAGCTTGAGAGTATCTCATACACAAATTAAAAAATTCTACCATAAAAATTAAATTGTGTTTTAAATCAATCATTTTCAAATACAGTAATTTAGTATCTAAAATAGCTAGGAGTTTATTATTATCATTACGACTTTAGGAAGGAATTTTAAAAACGATTCTTCCTTGAAATTAAAAGCTAACAAATCCTAACTAATTCTGATATATAGATAAAGACATTTGAAAATCATGGTACAACATGTCTCCCTATCTTGCACTTCTGGCTTGAAAACACACTTGAAAGGTCAGTTTACTCATAAGACACAATATTGTATTTATAACTTTTGACAGAAAGACCGTTTGTTGTCTTTAAAAACAATATATTCTGTTTTGAAAGATAGCTATATTATTCAAGATAATCTTACCATGGTCTTTCACGAGCATTTAAATTGGTTGAAATAACATTGAGTATATCAAGTGTATAATTTGTAAAGAAAACAGTAAGATCTGTCTTTGCATGAACACTGCCGAAGTCGGGAAGAATTATCACATCTTAATAGAGACACTACTTAAGATGCATCTTAATATTTTTTCACTATAAATCACATGCAACTTTTTTACAAATCAACTGATCCAGACTCGTGTAATTCGGGAGAACCAGTTGGAAAAATGATAGCTCATAATAGTCAGATTAGCATAAAAAAATACTCGATGACCAGCTGCAGATCGATAACCAGACGGTCAGATGATGCGTTCGGGGTAGAACGTTAACGGTAATTAAAATTTGCCAAGATGAACTGTTTCTTATTCATTTTTACTTTATATTTCACTACCTGGATCAAACTTAATAAACGTCTTGTTATTTCAAGAAACAATTTATTCTTACTTCGAGAGACAACACTTATTGTATGCATAATAAAGGACGATCAGGCACGAACTCAAATTGCTTGAAATAACTTCCACAAGACTTGCAAAGCATTTAAATCTAGTGTGAACAAAAAGACCTATTTACTCTCGACACTGCCTCAGTACAGACAATCCTCAGACGTTTTACTCAGATGCTTATTTTAACATGATCGTGGAAACTCCTAAGCTGCCCACCTTCAACCAAGTCTGCCTTCAACCTAGCCTAGTCTTTTTGAAGTGTATATTTGCACAAACCCCACCATTTTTCCGATATATTCCTGCATCCTTTGTATAAAACTGCACAATCACAAGAAGAATAGTGTGCTTAAGCTTGCAATTCCTACACCGAGGACTACATTCATTGAGTCAAATTATTGTTCGATGACAGACTCTTTAAGTCCTCTCATTGAGTTTGAAGCGTAGGTGAACGAGGATTAATCAATCGAGAAAAAGAATCTCTGGATGTGGTATATAATATAAAACATTACCTGCCTCTGAAATCAAACCTTCAAATTTTGATTGTTTTTTTTATTATCTAGAGATGGTCAACACGCCAACGGTAAAAATCGAATTTCCGAGGGCAATTTTAAGTGGCAAAACAAGTGTGAAACACCTTGATTTTCCTTGATATGTTATGTAGAGCCAGTGTTCTACCTCAACAACAAGAAACAAAAAAAAAATCAATTAGTCAGGATATTTTGATAATTTGGGGTCAAAAACAGCAGAAGTCACATTTAGCACTTATTGGGTGATTGATGGCGACACACGGCTAAATAGAAATATACAACCCCTTGTGACAAATAATACATTATAATGAAGATAATTACACTCTGAACACGATTCTGAAATAAAAATTGAAAAAAAGCAAATAGTTTTTGAAATACGGCCATTTTTCATTTTTTTTTCAAGAAAAAAACTAAGTCCATAAAAATGTCATATGCGCATGCTCAACATGCTGAAAGGGACCGTTCCATTTGTGCAATAGGGATAACAAAATATACCCATGTTCATTATGGTAAACTTAAAGTAAATGTATTTTACAAATATAATAAATACTACGTATATTACTTTGTTTATAGTTCACACTTTATTAATAAATCAATTCAATTATCGCCTGAGCCTGAAGGTTATCCTTTTTATGATACAAACACAAATCAAAACACACAATTCAGTCTACTACCCCCTATTAGACTATACCATGTTTGCGAAAAATGTTTATACGTATTTTCCTATACTAAAATCTTGTGAATTTCGATAAAATATTCGGCTTTTCTAGATAGTGCTTTATCTATATGATTTCAAGTTGACTTTTTTAGATTTGCCTTCACAATACGGCCATTCTGATATGCAAATTCTCTAACTTGGAAATTATTTCCTTTTTTTAGACAGAAAAAATCAATTTTCCAATTCTTTTAAGGTATTTGAATATTTTTTTTTAACATTTAAAATCTGTAGTAAGCCTTCTTTAAAATAGCATCCAATTTAATGACATTGTGTATGTTATACTCTAAAAAACTTCGAAAATAAACCGAGTTCTGTTCGAAATGAATTTCTCCACGCTTTTGAATTGCCGTGAGATTTCGCCTAGTAGTAACCTGTGTTGTTAAACTGCAAAATTCTCTTCGCTTAGAAAATGAAGCCCAATACGAAAATGTACCAATCAATAACAACAGTAACATTAGGCAAGATCGATGCAGATGAGTGGTAATCCTTTTTATTGACAGAGTGACAATTCCCATACTTTGTTATAACTTCCCGGGCGTAAATCTCATTGAATATTCGTGTCGCCACTGATTTTGTATTTGTTAAAACTTGAGCTATGAGATTTTCAATAATTTTTTTTGATTACTTCTGTTTTTCCAATAATCTTGAAATTTTCAGGATTTCATAATTTTACTATATAGTTTGGAAATATTAAAAAATATATAATTTTTTTTGAAAAGGGCCAAAAATACACTGAACTGAAAAAGGCGTTTCGCTCAGCTGTAGTGTGAGAATACATTGACCATCTCTATATTATCTCTATTGTTACCATTTACCTAACTAACACCAGAAACAGTCTTGCTTAAAATTTCTATTGAAATAGAGAAAAGAGATATCTAGTGTGTTTGCAATATATTCGCCATGTAGAGCTTTGAAATAAATGAGTCTGAAATTGTAATTACTTGTATACAAAGGGGCGAAGAAAACATACGCCTATTCTAAACCACGGTTAACAAATAAGAACCTTTTGAAATACAACGACCAGGGCATTATCTATACCACTTCAGATTTTATATTATTTCTAACCAAATCGTCCAACCTGATCTTTATTTCACACAATCTTATTAAAAGTAAATGTCAAAGACCCTTAAATGCTTTTACTTTAAAGACGGACTAAAACATGTTATTTTCTTTTCTCTAAGAACGAAAGAAATTAACACCACTTATTGAATATGATGCAGGCATTTTTGAAAGACTCAATTTCATCAGTGAGTAATCATATTCTTGTATAAAGTGAAATCCGTAACTCCATATGCAACATGAGTAGGAAGATAATCTAAGAGTAAAATGCAAGCAAAGAATCAAATGGAAACAAATAATTCTGCCTTGGAAATGGGAATTAAATTACTTCTTACTCAGTTTTAATTAATTTATGAATATGAAAATACTTCAAAGAGAATGTATGGTATTTTAAATGGTAATTATTTGAATAAGAAACATAAATCTGGCTCTGATATTCTTGGAAACATTTACAAAATATCATCCTAAAGTATTTTTATGGTTTTACTGAGGATTCGGTTTCACTAAAAGTGATTACTGTATTTGATTATTTTAATATACTGTGAATCAAACGAATTTTTTTCTTCTATTGGGAATTTAGTTAGTTTTAATTTTATATAAACTAATTTCTTGTCCCTTAACGTAGTCGAATTTTTAAGGTGCAAATAGTCCCGTTTTTTATCTGTGCTTTCTTTAATCTATGGATATGCTAATCAACTTTATATCCTCATTGAACAGGTTGAACCTAGTAGAAAAAAATAAAAGGAACATTCATAGTGTTAGTATTATGTATCTAGATAATTTGTACTTTCTTTTTTAAAACAACGTTCATAAAGTGTATTAATAATTTCACATTAAAATGCTTGGTTTAGTAGTTTTCATTTCAAAATCAAAAGCTTTTAGAACTGTCGATTGCCACCGCATCCAGATTCTTTTTGTCATTTTGGGTTTTTGCTTTCATTTTGTTTTTTTGTGTTATTTGTCTTATATTTTAATTTCTAGTAAATTATGTGTGTCTATTTTATGTCTGTCCACTAGTGTTTTGCGATGTTGATGTTTTTGCATCTGAATTTAGTATTTTCATTTTTAGGTTTGCCAAGAGTTTCGCCACTTGTTATAAACAAATATTAAAAAGTATTGTCTAATAAACTCTGTATACTATCGTTAACTTCAATTACTCAGTAGATTTTCAATTTGCATAATTATCACTACAACGCAAACAGTGCCATTACCTCCAGAAATCTTGCAAACTTTCATAGCTTATGGAACGCTGGTAATGACTAATTTGCTGATTACCTGAGGTTTAGGAATGATGTGGCAATAGAACATCATGTCTAAAGTATCTTACCCCTAGCTGTGCTTATGGTGCTATACTTAGATAAGGAAATAGCCAGGAGCCTGAAACACAATGCACATCTCACTATCTCATCAGCTCAGGTGAGTAGGTAAACTAAAACGATCTTACTTAAGATGACTCCCAGAATTGAAGTAGAAATGGTACATATAGTAGTGTCGTGGTTTAAAGTAGATACATTTCGGGACGCGAAAATAGTCTTTTAATTAAATCAAATTGGTGCATATTATATAAGAATAACATAGCAAAGATATGAAAAAATAGAGGAAAAGAGAAATTTCTGAACCATAAATATCTTATCAATGTATATATTACAATACCAAGCGTTAACATTTCAGAAAAAAATGGCATACCTAAGATCATGTATCACGGTTGGAACGCAGGCAATGACTCATTTGCTAATCAGCTGATCAAATGTGGTATCGGAATGATGTGGCAATAAGAGCATCTAAAGTAGCTTACCCCTCGGTGTACCTATTGTGGCATACTTAGATAAGGAAATAGTCAGGAGCTTGAAACACAAAAACTCATTTCTCATCGGCTGAGGTAAGTAGGTAAACTGAAATGATCTCAAAAACAAGCAATACGCATAGACGCAGACTATGTGAAATAATTTGCATATATAAATTATGTGTTTCTAGACTTTGAAAGGTATTTTATA
>JXSR01S024335.1:55158-77987 GCA_000969725.1 Ophiothrix spiculata
TGCGTTAAAATGAGTGTTCCCTCCTTTATATATTTTAGATCCAGGACGGCTAGAGCCTAAGACTAATGTCCATTTATGCTGCATTATGAAATAGTTGTTAGATGGCTAGTAATACTCTTGTCCCGATGTGAATTATAACCAATGGCATTTTAATAATAGCAGAACAACTTATTCAGACTTTGGTGCATTTTCTGGATGGTTTCTTGTTTCCTATTGTTTGATTTTGTGACACCCAGTCAAATTTTACTGGTGTACATGCATTTAACAGGCTTAAAGACACAGTCCCACTCTACTAGCTCAACAATAATTTTATAATAGCAGAATAACTTATTCAGACTTAAGTGCATTTTCTGGATGATTTCTTGTTTGCTACTGTTGATTTTGTGACACCCAGAGTCAAATTTTACCTATGCACATGCATTTAACAGGCTTAAAGACACAATCCCACTCTACTAGCTCAACAATGGTGAACAAGCAAGGGAACTTGTCAAGAGCAAAATTTTCTAATGTTAATTCTGTTGTGTATGTCATAAACTAAGCTCCATTGTGAAATAGTTGTTAGATGGCTAGTAATACTCTTATCCTGATGTAAATTACAACCAATGGCATTCTAATAATAGCAGAACAACTTATTCAGACTTAAATGCATTTTCTGGATGATTTCTTGTTTCCTATTGTTTGATTTTGCAACACCCAGAGTCAAATTTCACCTATGTACATGCATTTAACAGGCTTAAAGACACAGTCCCACTCTACAAGCTCAACAATGGTGAACTAGCAAGGGAACTTGTCAAGAGCAAAATTTTCTAATGTTAATTCTCTTGTGTATGCCATAAACTTAGCAGGTGTAGAGGTTAGAATCTTAGGCTAATGTCCATTTATGCTGCATTATGAAATAGTTGTCTAGGTGGTTAGTTATAGTCTTATCGTGAGGTGAATATCAACCAATAGTATTGTAATAATGGCAGAACATTTTATTCAGACTTAAGTGCATTTTCTGGATGATTTCTTGTTTGCTATTGTGAGATTTTGTGATCCCTAAGACGATGATTCAGTCTTGTATCATCGTTCTTTTTATCCACGCTTGTTGCGTATTACTTGTTTCATAGACTGACCGGTATCTATAAAGTGCATATTACAGACCTATATATGCCATAGAATTTTGAGTTTCGATGTTGATCAATCTAATTCTAACGAAGTATTCCCACGTCTCATTGGTACATTATGGATTGAGCCATGTAATCGATTCAATACGATTCCGATATCTACTGATTGATAACACGGTTCTTTTAATATTTCAGATCACATCAAAATATTACTTTATGATAACTATTTAACTGCAATTCCATACTTACGTTATCGATTGCCACATATTAAAACCGTCTAGAGGCAACTCCCCCTCAATGGTACCACCTGCAACCCCCTCAACCAAAGTAGGCAGCCAATCGCTGACGTGCATTAGCCCATTATGGACGCTACCGATAACATTCGTGGGTAGGAGAGGACTGTTGATGAAAGCGACTCCTCGGATTCCACCTTCCCACATGGTGTTCTTTCCTCCTCGCAAAGGCCAATTACTTGCCACGAACGCTCGACCACCATTGTCTGCATATTTGTTAAAATAAACCAAATTTATCATGAACACCAATAAAACACGATTCTGAAAGCAAATGTTCAGTAGCAACGCCAGGATTTTCAAAATTGGATATCAAACTGCAGACAAATGAAACAACTGGGGGAACTGGGGCAGCAAAAATGGTCGAAGAACAAAGTACGTAATATTTTACGTGGTGCGCACAAAAAAATCAGCAAATGCGGTAATTTCAGCTAAAAACGTTATAAAATCTTAACATTTTCGAAGTATTGGCTTAATTTTCACTTAAATTTGACATAAAATCTTGAAATTTGCGAGACTCAAGCGTTCAAAATTCTTTGAGAATTTACATTTAAATTAAAATAAACAAGGGTATCAAGTGTGATCTTTGCACTGCGAGACTTGCAACTACGGGAACAAACTTACGCCAATGCCCCTTCGCCCACAACTCACCATAAACCTTGACGTATAAATTCATTCCTTTAAACTTCCGTTAAAAGATTTTGGTTTATAGTTTATTGAACTTCTTGATAAGTATATTTATTATTTTTTGTTATTCAAATCAATTGCTTCGATAAAGTTGGCAAGCCTTTGTCTCTGATTGCAGTTGCATGTATAAAATTTTTGTTACGAAAGAAATATTTTCCCACCCTCCTCTCCCATCCCAAGGTATACTATCGTGGTGAAAGACTGCTACATTTAAGGGATAAATAATTGGGTTTATCCTTTTGCATTTAATTTATTCTTAAAATGCAATCCGTTTTGATTTATATAGGGTCTCAGAAATATTTTGTGAGAAAGATAGGAACTTACACTAGAAAAAGATAAAACTTTGTTTAAACATGAATTTGGGACCTGCAAGCGAACATACCTGTTGTGAATACAAGTACACTATTATCCCACAGACCAGCTCGCTTCAGTTCTGCAGTAACGTTACCAACTCCTTCATCTAACGTTTCTAGTAAACTAAGATACGCCATTCGCTGCCGAGGTAGTAGGGGTAGTAGACTTGGGTAATGATCGGTGTAATGAGACCAATATCTCTCGGGTATGTCGTTATACGGAGAATGAACGGCTTGATAGGAGAGGTACAAAAACAAGGGCTGAAAGTATACATCAGAATCTTTGTCTTTATTTTCATGTTCAATTAATTGCAGCTATGATATATGGAATAGGAGTCAACTCCGAAACATACATAGGTCATTAACTGTTTAATTGTATAGACCATTCCTATAATTGAGTGACAAACTACCGCCGTTGATGGGTTAAATCCGTAGAATCGGACGGGAATCGGAATTCAGAACTACTTGCCCTTGTTGTAAAGTATGTCAATTATAGGAATGGTCAATAGTAAATTATGTCAAGTGCTGTGAAATAGCGTGGTTTCAGTGGAGTGCAGTGGGGTAAAACAAAATGGATAGAGAGGTTTGGAATTAAAGTGGAGTTGCAGTGCGCAGTGCAATGCAGTGTAGTGAGTGCATGCAGCGCAGTGCAGTGAAGTGGATTTGAGTGCTATGCAGTGGAGCGCAGTGTTGTGAAGTGCAATGTAGGGTTGTGCGTTGTGGTAGAGTTGAGTTTCAAGTGGAATGGTGTAGGTGGGGTGCAACTTGTGATGTAATTGCCACGGGTAAAATTGAGTACAGTTCTAGTACAACATTCCTAAGGTGCACAGTTGGAACATCATTCGAGTACAATTTTAGTACAATTCTAGTACAAATATTTGTACTAGAAATGTACTAAACTTGTACTCGAATGGTGTTTCAAATGTGCACCTAGAAATGTTCTCGATTTTATCCAGGGTGTACCTGACCACTTCGCATAAATCAAGCCTTGACGTACAGCCGCAGCGCTAAAAGGAACATAATCTTTATCATTTGTTGTTAATGTTGTTGTTGTTGTTGCTGCTGCTGCTGCTGCTGTTGTTGTTGTTGTTGTTGTTGCTGTTGTTGTTGCTGCTGCTGATGTTGTTATTTTTAATATTTGATGACAAAATTATAATTTGTTGCTAATGTTGTTGTTGTTGTTGTTATTATTATTGTTGCTGTTGTTGTTGCTATTATTGTTATTGTTGCTGTTGCTGTTGTTGTTGCTGTTATTGTTGCTGCTGCTGTTGTTGTTGTTTTTAATATTTGATGACAAAATAAAACTATTTTTCCTGAAAAGTGTATTTTTGAAATTTGATAAGCGAATAACTTATTATTAGGAATTGCTTTAAAAGCAGCACGCAGTTTTGGCAAGGTCAACAAAATTGATTAAGGCTTGGCGTACAAAGACATTCGCTCGCCCGATTGACACTCGTTCACCCTACCGAAGATGGCTCCGAATATTCTTGGGTTTGTTTATTCAATAATCATACCAGTACAACACGCGCGAGTGACATTCGCTTTTATCGATTGAAACGATGACCGCTCAATGAGAGCGACATTCGCTCTCTGTTTTAGCGAATAAGTCAAAGTGAATATCAAGAGCGAATGTCACTCGACCGAGTGACTGTCTTTGGACGCCAAGCCTAAATTGATAAATTTGGCGGCTAAACCTTACCTCGCTCTTTCTGTATTGCATTACATCGTATTGTATTGTATTATATTGCATTGTATTGTATTGTATTGTATTGTATTGTATTGTATTGTATCGTATTGTATTGCAGTTAGTGACCTTACACCTTACCTCGCTCTTTCTGTGTCGTCTGATGATATCAATGGCGCGTTGCGTGTAAAGTTCTGACGAATGGACAAAGTACTTGTCACCTAAAGCAAGTGTATCATTTTCATAGAGGCATCTCCCATTAGGCTTATTTGATGATGTGTACGACAAGTGACTAGCTGATCCAGCTACAATGCCTGAAACATAAAATTAAAATGTGCATATTGTAAAATGTGTCTCGTTTGCTTAAAACGGTCACAATGCCTTAGAAATGAGGACAAAAATAGTTGTTTTAACACTTCAACTTGCTGCCGTTTTAAAACCATGTGGTGTACAGACTTTTAGAAACCCTTTTTAGATCGGCTATAATATATTATTTTTAGACATTCCCGATTTGAGTTTGCCTGAGCTGATTTCTATGCGAATTGGACATGTTGGAAAAACACAAACCTACAGACTACCCTTCCACCCGCACACAGGAATTAACGGAAAATTAGCAATTTCAACTTTATTTTTGACTAAATGAAGGCTCACTCTACTTACACAATATCCTCGGCAACCCATTAAGAAAGTTATTTCATACTAACAACGATATAAATAAACAATAATTAAGTCCATTCTTCCCATTCATTGAATAGCTTTTGCGCGAATTCAGTGTTTATGAATGTTCACATCACCACTTTCTGACGTGACAGCCTTGGGTATTGTGTATAAGTGATGCAGTGAAATGTGTGTTAGTGAGTGATTGCATGGTTTGAGCTCCGGGCGCGCGCGGTGGGTTTCGTCTCCTTGTTTCCTTGGGCAAGAAACTTTAATCTACTTGCTCCGTGGTTCGAAAGCCACGTTATACCGTTGGTCCCCTGTAGACTCTTTCATGGGGTATACATGTCATGACATGCAAACTTACACTATAAATTGATTGATTGATTGATTGATTGATTGATTTTGTACCACTTCTACTCAGAGGGTGTTGTTGCAACCCTCCCCAAACTTTGTCTTACTGAACTCCTATGAGTTTTGCTAACAATGGGTAGATATGGTCGGTGATTTTTTTCCCTTTTCGCTGTCATTTATATTGTGTAGTAATACAGTAGTTTATAAAAGGCAACTTTTAACCCATCAAGTTTTAATTGCAGGGTTTTAAGCTGACTTACCTAGATATGAATCGAACCCGCGTCGAGTTGGCAAACATCTAGGACTGGCAAATCCGAGATGCCATTTTCCAACAGCGTGAGTGGCATATCCTAGGCTTTTGAGTCTCTCTGGTAGAGTTACTTCATTCAGGGGTAGACATCTTGGCGTATTGATACATAAGTTGCCATGTTGCATACCCATTCGAATCTATAGAAAATTGATGTATTAACACTCAGAAAGTAAGATTCAATAGACCATTTCTATAATTGACATACTTACGCCGTTGATGGGGTAAATCCACATAATCGGACGCCGGGGAATCGGAACTCAGAAGAAGGCCAAGTAGGGTAATATCACACTTAGCTTCGTTCTGAGTTCCGATTCTCAGGCGCCAGATTCTGTGGATTTACCACACCAACGGCGGGAGTATGTCAATTATAGGAATGGTCAATAGCAAGAAGGATGACCAATGGTCTTGTGTAATCATTCTGTATCCTTTACCTTTACAGTATATACCAAACGAAGAAAAAAGTAAAGTATGTGTATTGCAGATCAGTTGAAAGATATTTCCTTTTCCCCTGGAGAAACTTTGCATAAATGAGCAGACGATCAATTTTCATAAGTTTAGGCAGCATCTACTATATCAAACGTGTGTAAATACAACTGTTGAGCATGGGACTGGATTGATAATAAAATCGCATGTTTAAAGGAAGTATCTCCTATGCTTTATAAATGCACATACTGCGTTTTTACTTTATACTGTTTCAGATTAAATATCAATGGCGATTTAAAATGGGAAAAAGTGGGAAATCTCGCAAATATCGTCTGTACATTAAAAAAAACCGCAAAGGACAACAAGACTTGCGCAGAATAAGCCTTGTGGACGTACTTGCATTTTCCAAGTGTCTTTACACAAAGTTTACCGGTATTTCCGTAACCTGACCAGGTGTTCTGAGTACATATTCTGACTACTTGCTATATACGCCGGCGTATAGTTTGGCGTATGAAATTTCAATTTACATTGTGTGTACAGTACGTTAATAGTAACATTAAAAACATATAAAATGGATTGACAGTTCAGCTTTTATTTACTAATTTACATTTTAAGATTAAACTTGTGGTTTCAAAAAAATGTATAAAAGTAAGTTAAAATCTTCCCCTCCCCCTTTTTTTTGCCTTTATAATCAAGACCGTTTAAGTAATTTCTGAACACAATAAATAAAGCAACAACATTCAATTAAGTGCATATATAAATGTGACGACCCCAAGGAAATTTTATATTTTCTAATTTCATTGGACGACTCATGTGTCAAATTCACACACAACATTTTCACACACACAATGTTAAATAGAAATATTACACGCCAAACTATACGCCGGTGTATATATTTTGACTTCAGCCCTGTGATTATGTGATTAAAAATGTCAAGACACAAAATGTAAATTGATATTTTGTACGCCTAAAAGGGTCCTAGGATCGGACTAGTCAGGTTACGGAAACACCGCAGGTTTACTCTTATTTTGGAATATGAAATAAGAATTAAAAACATACATACCGGGTACCTTCCTGTCATTAGCGAAGCCCTCGTTGGCGTACATGTTGACTGCGTGTAGTAGTTTTCCAAACGAATTCCATTCAGCGCCAAATCATTGATATTCGGAGTGTGCGCAATACATCCAGTACCTTTCGTGTGATAACCAACATCATTATATCCGAGGTCGTCTGCAACCACAAATATTATGTGAGGTTTTCGCGCCTTTCCTGACTTCTCCTTAACAGACGACGATGTCTTTTCCGTTTGATTGACCTGGGTTGGCGTTGCCGACGAAGTCGAATTAGATTCTTCTTCCGTCACACTTAATGTTGAGTTATTTGGCTTTTGTCTAGCAGCCGAAATTAGATTCCTTTGATTATTTCTTCCCTTCTTCCCAGCAGACGACGTTGATTTTGTTCCCTTCTTCCTAGCAGACGACTTCGACTTCTTTGGTTTTTTCTTATTGGTCTGAACTACAGGTGACCCCAATTTTGATTCACCTTCAGCCATGTAAAATGATGAGTTATCTGGCTTTTGATTAGCAGAAACTAAAACCATTTGCTTTTTTCTATCAGACGACGTTGATTTTGTTCCCTTCTTCCCAGCAGACGATGTTTGGTTTGTTACCTTCTTGTTAGTAGTCGGTGTTGACTTCTTTGGTAATTGTTCAACTACAGACGAGGTAGACTTCGATTCCTCTGTCGTCATGTCCTCTGTTGAGTTAAGTAGCTTTTGTCTTGCAGTCGAAACTGAGTTCTTCGACTTCTTTCTAGCCTTCTTTCTAGCAGATTTTGATCCAATGTTCTTCTGAGCAGATGATGTCGATTTTGATGCCGCATTTTTCTTTTGCTTTGGTCTTTTACCCAATTTTAACTTCTGCTTTTTCTTCACGTTCCTAGCAGACGACGCCTTTGATGTCGAATTTGATGTAACTTGACCCTGCGCAATCTCAATTGGTGAGTCAATCCGTGCTCCGATATCATTTCCTGCTATAACAATCGGTTTCTTCCCAAGTTTCTTGCTTTTCTTTGGAGCTCTTTTTCTACCAGCCCTTTTCCTTTGATTTACTGCTTCAAAGCAAACAAATAGGCACAAAATAAACACAAGAACAAGAATCTTCTTGAAATTCGCCATATGTACTACAATATACAATATTGCCTAGACTAAAAACATTGCATACAATATATGCTGGTTAACACTGGTTAAAACCAGAATTCAGAATAAATTCTGGTTAAAACTGGAGTTAATGCAGAAGAAGTTCAATTTCGGTTGTGAAGTGTTAGGCCTACCTGTCAATGTGGGTTTAATTTTACAAATTCATCAATTTGTCACTACACAACGTAAATGTTTTAAAGCAACACAAGCATGATTTTATTTGAGTCACTTGATAAAATCTGTATCGCAGGGTAAACTGAGACTATTGATGATACTTTAATCCTACTTTGGAAATCTGATGCGTTCTTCAGATTACAGATAAGTTGTATGTCATATTAGAGCTCTAGATTTTCATATATCGTATGTAAACAGTGAAAACTAACTCTTTTAGGGGCGCACCATTAGATTTCCAGCAGGGAGCAGGAAGTTTGGTTCGGGTTGATTTTTTTTTCCGCGCCCCATTCGGGAGCGATTTTTTCCATGGAAATTACTGTTTTTTCCCTATTCCATGTTCAAAAGGGACTTTTTTCTTCTGCCTGTGGAGGGGGAATGTTTTTTCTGAAAACTTCCTGCTCCCCACCTGAAAATCTAATGGTGGGCCCCTTAGGACACCACGTAGGGCAGTCCATTTTTTATGATACTCTGTTTAATGTATTAAATGATACTTTGTACAATTATGTAAAGTAAATTAAAATCTTTGCTTTATGTAAATGATACTTTGCATAATTTCAATGATACTTTTTATGAAGTAAATGATACTTTTATCATGTTTATACAACGTTTAAAATGTTGCTGTTTAAAAAGACGTTGTTTAAAGTGTTGTTGTTTAAAGTTTTAACCAACATTGTTCAGTTGTTATTAAATCGTGTTGTCTTAATCAATGTTGTTTAAGTTTTAAAAATGTTGTTTATAAGTATAAACAACTTTTAAGATTTTAAACAACCACTGTATCTATAGATCATCGCTCAACCTTATTTAAAAAATATTGTTCACAATATTGTTTAAAAATTCAACAACTGATGTGTAAATTTTTGTTAATTTTTAAACAAAATTTTAAAAAATGGTCGTTTAAAATTCTAAACAACTTGTTAATTTTTTTTCTAACGGTGTAGTGCTGCCCACAAAGTGAAAATGCAGTATGTGCATTCATAAAGCATAGCAGATACTTCCTTTAAGCAAACAATTCACTTTAATCCACTCCTATGCAAAAAACAACAAAATGTATACATGATTGATAGCATATAGTAGATACTGCCTTAAAGGGACTAGCTCAGATTCCACCTAGAATTAAATATTTATGTAAATGCTCTAAACAAAGCCTAAAAGTATAGTAGAATCCAAAAAAGTGCCAAATATTTACACACAAATGGCTCAAATTGAGAGAGAATTAATTTGCAATATACCATTCTTTGATGGTGGTGTAGCTATCCCGTGTTTCCTAAATCCTAACTTATGCACTTCAGATGGATTTACCATATAAAAGATCAAACAAAGATAGAGATAATTTAAAACATATTAAAAGAGAAACAATTTCATCAAAATTAATTTGTTTGGCCATCACAAGTGTATAAAAACAAGAATTTTATCAGTTTTTAAACTAGAAACACTGTTTTCACACCACTTTTTTTCGCCTGCGAAAAAATTAAAGTAGGCAAAAGAATTGCAATTTTCATGGATCTTAAATCATGGAAAACCATGTTCTATCGATTCAAGTAAAAAAAAATATGCAGGTATAAAAAAAGTGGGAAGAATCTAGGTCAGTCCCTTTAAGTTATGCAAGTGAATTGATCGTCTGCTCATTTGGGCAAGATTTCTCCAAGGGAAAAGGAAGTAACTTGCAATGTATCTGCAATGCACATACTGCGTTTTTACATTGTTGGGCAAAGCTGTGAAGCACTGTGGAGCATTGGTAAATGTAAAACATTATTTTACCAGCAATAGGTTAACAACTTGTTAGTTTTTATTATTTTCTGTTGATTTTTTGTTTTTAAGTTTTTAGTTTTTTTTGTCCACAAAATATTTTAGAAACTACTAACTTTTCCAACCTCAGAGGTCTGCAGTCACAATGTCATGAATGTTCCTAACACTAACTAGTAACAGGATATCACGTCTTGATCACCCGGGCTGAACATGCCAAATGCGATGAGATCACAAAAGTCAATGTTCTTAACATGATTTTTTGTTAAAAATGCATGCATGCAGGATACAGCAGAAATCATAAGTTACCATGGTGAGGAAAAGCACATGACAAAAAGGGGGTTTTCCCTGCTATAATTACATACAATTTTTCCACTATGATAAAATTATTTTACTTTCTATTCGCAGACATCTATATTGCCCCATTTTTTCATTTTAGTAGAGAGTTTTAAAGAGAGTTAAACAACATTACTTTCTTTTAAATTATATACACGTTCATACTTTCAGGTACTCTTCTGCATTATTTATCAAAATATAGTCCGGATGTGAATTGATCGTGATGGAAGGCCGTGTTGAAGACCCGGGAATCAAACTAACATTTACGTTTTAAAAAGGCTCATTTACAGTCAGCAAAGTATCTTTTTTTCATAGTATGTTTTACTTTATGCAAAGTATCCTTTACTTTCTGCAGAGTACGATTTACTTTATGCAAAGTTTCGTTTATTTTCTGCAGAGCATGTCTTAGTTTCTGCAAAGTGTCACTTACTTTCTGCAGAGCATGTTTACCTTCTGCAAAGTTTCGTTTACTTTCTGCAAAGTATCCTTTACTTTCTGTCGTGTATGTGTCCTTCCAGGCAAAAATCATTTACTTTCTGCAGAGTATGTTTCACTTTATCAAAAGATCATTAGCTTTTCATCTTTTCCACAACATTATTCTTTTCATATGTCCCCTACCCCCGGACTCACTTCATGTATACCTATCATGGATTCTATTCTGATATTGGATACCTTCTTACAAGCTTCTGAGGATGAAGTTCGCAAAATAATAATGTCGTCTCCATCAAAGCACTGTGATTTTGATCCCATTCCTACTTGGATTCTGAAAGATCACATTGATATATTAAGATTGTTAACTTGTCTCTTGATACAGGTACTTTTCCATCTCAATTCAAAAGTGCTGTAGTGAAACCACTTCTAAGGAAATTAACACTTGATCCAGAAAACCTGAAAAACTACCGCCCTGATTCAAATTTCACCTTTGTTTCAAAGATTGTTGAAAAAATTGTCGCCAATCGACTAAATGAACACATGAATAAGCATAACTTCTTGGGAAAGTATCAATTAGGTTACAAGAAATTCAATCCCATTTCTGCAAAGTATTATTTACTTTCTCCAGAGCATGTCTTACTTTCTGCAAAGATTCGTTTACTTTCTGCAAAGTATCATTTACTCTCTGCAGAGCATGTTTCAATTTAGGCAAAGATCCTTTGCTTTCTTTCTGCAAAATATAATTTACTTCCTGCAGAGCACGTTTTATTTTCTGCAAAGTTTCGTTTTGCTTTCTGCAGAGCATGTTCTACTTTCTGTAGAGTTTCATTTACTTTCTGCAAAGTAGCATTTACTTTCTGCATGTTTCACTTTAGGCAAAGATCATTTAATTTATGTAGATCATATTTTATTTTCTGCAAAGTATTGTTTACTTTCGGCAAAGTATCATTTACTTTCTGCAACGCGTGGTTCAATTTAGGCAAAGATCATTTGCTTTCTCCAAAGTATGTTTACTTTCTGCTAAGCTTCGTTTACGTTATGCAAAACATCCTTTATTTTCTGCCATGTATGTTTCCCTCCAGGCAAAATATAATTTGCTTTCTGCAGAATATGTTTTATTTTCTACAAAGTTTCGTTTACTTTCTGCAAAGTATCATCTACTTTCTGCAGAGCATGTTCAACTTTAGGCAAAGATCATACTTCATGCAGAGTATGTTTACTTTCTGCAAAGTTTCGTTTACTTTCTGAAAAGCATCCTTTACTTTCTGTCGTGTATGCATGTTTCCCTCCGGGCAAAAACCATTTATTTTCTGCAAAGTTTCATTTACTTTTTATTTTTCCCAAAAATTGTTCTTTTCATAGGTCCCACTTCATGTACACCTACCATGGATTCTATTCTGATATTGGATACCTTCTTACAAGCTTCTGAGGATGAGGTTCGCAAAATAATAATGTCGTCTCCATCAAAGCACTGTGATTTGGATCCAATTCCTACTTGGATTCTGAAGGATCACATTGATATTTTCCGTCCTGCTATTACTAAGATTGTTAACTTGTCTCCTGATACAGGTACTTTTCTATCTCAATTCAAAAGTGCTGTAGTGAAACCACTTCTATAAGGAAATCGACACTTGATTCAGAAAACCTGAAAAATTACCGTCCTGTTTCAAATGTGATCTTTGTTTCAAAACAATTGTCCCCAATCGACTATATGAACACATGAATAAACATAACTTCTTGGCAAAGTGTCGATCAGGTTACAAGAAATTCCATTCCATTTCTGCAAAGTACTATTTACTTTCTCCAGAGCATGTTTTACTTTCTGCAAAGTACCTGTATTATTTACTATCTCCAGTGCATGTTTTACCTTCTGCAAAGCCAAGTTCCGTTTACTTTCTGCAAAGTATAATATACTTTCTGCAGAGCATGTTTCAATTTAGGCATAGATCATTTGCTTTCTCCATAGTATGTTTAGTTTCTGCAAAAGCATCCTTTATTTTCTGCCGTTTATATTTCCCTCGAGGCAAAGTATCATTTACTTTCTGCAGAGCATGTTTTACTTTCTGCAAAGTTTCGTTTACTTTCTGCAAAGTATCATTTACTTTCTACAGAGCATTTTCTACTTTCTGCAAAGTTTCATTTACTTTCTGCAAAGTATTATTTACTTTCTTCAAAGTATTATTTACTTTCTGCGGAGCATGTTTCACTTTAGGCAAACATCATGTACTTTCTGCAAAGTTTCGCTTACTTTCTGCAAAATATAATTTTGTTTCTGCAGAGCATGTTTTATTGTCTGCAAAGTTTCGTTTACTTTCTGCAAAGTATCATTTACTTTCTGCGGAGCATGTTTCACTTTTGATACATGTACTTTTCCATCTCAATTCAAAAGTGCTGTAGTGAAACAAATTCTAAGGAAATCAACACTTGATTCAGAAAACCTTCAAAATTACCGCCCTGTTTTAAATTTGACCTTTGTTTCAAAGATTGTTGAAAAAATTGTCGCCAATCGACTAAATGAACACATGAATAAACATAACTTCTTGGCAAAGTATCAATCAGGTTACAAGAAATTCCATTCCATTTATGCAGAGTATTATTTACTTTCTCCAGAGTATGTTTGACTTTCTGCAAAGTATCATTTACTTTCTGCAGAGCATGTTTCAATTTAGGCAAAGATCATTGAGTGAGGTACGGTGCAGGATTGTTTCTTTTTGAAAAAGTGTTCCCATTCAATGGCTATACACCATTAATTTTTTTCAAAAACGGCGCAATTCTGCCAATAGATACAATACTGCACCTTGATTAGATCATTTGCCTTCTCCATGTTCACTTTCTGCAAAGCTTCGTTAACTTTATGCAAAGCATGCTTTATTTTCTGCCGTGTATGTTTCCCTCCAGGCAAAATATAATTTACTTGCTGCAGAGCATGTTTTACTTTCTGCAAAGTTTCGTTTACTTTCTGCCAAGCATGTTCTACTATCTGCAAAGTTGTATTTACTTTCTGCAAAGTATCATTTACTTTCTGCAAAGTATCATTTACTTTCTGCGGAGCATGTTTTACTTTAGGCGAATATGATTTAATTTCTGCAGAGTATGTTTACTTTCTGCACAGTTTCGCTTACTTTTTTTGCAAAATATAATTTACTTTCTGCAGAGCATGTTTTATTTTCTGCAAAGTTTCGTTTACTTTCTGCAAAGTATCATTTTCTTTTTGCAGAGCATGTTCTACTTTCTGCAAAGATCCGTTTACTTTCTCCAAAGTAACATTTACTTTCTGCAAAGTTTCATTTACTTTCTGCGGAGCATGTTTCACTTTAGGCAAAGGTCATTTAATTTCTGCAGATCATGTTTTACTTTCTGCAAAGTATCATTTACTTTCTGTAAAGTATCACTTACTTTCTGCAGATCATGTTGTACTTTCTGCAAAGTTTCGTTTACTTTCTGCAACGTATCATTTACTTTCTGTGGAGCATGTTTCACTTTAGACAAACATCATTTGCTTTCGGCAGAGTATATTTACTTTATCTGCAAAGTTTCGTTTACTTTCTCCAAAGAATCCTTTACTTTCTGCCGTGTGTGTTTCCCTCCAAGCAAAATATCATTTACTTCCTGCAGAGCATTTTTTTGTATTTATTCCCTGTGCTTGGGTCTGGTGGTGTGAGAAAAATACAAAGATTCTACACCAGACCCCTTCTCTTAACTCACTCTTAACTATATTACAGAGGTAGAAGCATAAAAAACACAATATTATAGCGGACAAGTAAAAGCACCAGTCTGAAAACAGGGGCTGGTGATATAATGCCAAGCATAGGTTTAAATAGAACTCCCCTCCCCACCCAGCCCAACCCACCCAAACACCCACCCCAACCCCACCCCTCGGGCCAATAATGACTGAGATATGAGACAGACCATGCACAGCGTGGGCTGTCTTTCAAAAGCAGAAGACATTTGGAAAACAAGTTTTACAGCCCCGAACCCACCAATCCCTCCCGAAACAAATGGAAGACACAAGACAATAAACACCGTACACTCACCCACGCTCACACACTAAGAAAGGTGATGTGGCCTACAAACATGCAACAACAAAAAATAAAACTCACTAACAAAAACATAGAAATAAATAAAAGGACAATATTCAGGAGGCTTCAAGATCAAGGGACCATTTCTTAAAATGCTTTCTTAGTTTACTTTTGCTTTCAGCAATTTTATACTCTGAATATCTTTTGATACTTTCTGCAAAGTTTCATTTACTTTCTGCATAGTATCATTTACTCTCTGCAAAGTATAATTTACTTTCTGTGGGGCATGTTTCACTTTAGGCAAAGATCATTTACTTTCTGCAGAGCATGTTTTATTTTCTGCAAAGTTTCATTTACTTTCTGCGGAGCATGTTTCACTTTAGGCAAAGGTCATTTAATTTCTGCAGAGCATGTTTTACTTTCTGCAAAGTATCATTTACTTTCTGTAAAGTATCACTTACTTTCTGCAGATCATGTTGTACTTTCTGCAAAGTATCATTTACTTTCTGTAACGTACCACTTACTTTCTGCAGATCATGTTGTACTTTCTGCAAAGTTCGTTTACTCTCTGCAAAGTATCATTTACTTTCTGTGGAGCATGTTTCACTTCTGCAGATCATGTTGTACTTTCTGCAAAGTATCATTTACTTTCTGTAACGTACCACTTACTTTCTGCAGATCATGTTGTACTTTCTGCAAAGTTTCGTTTACTCTCTGCAAAGTATCATTTACTTTCTGTGGAGCATGTTTCACTTTAGACAAACATCATTTGCTTTCTGCAGAGTATATTTACTTTATCTGCAAAGTTTCGTTTACTTTCTCCAAAGAATCCTTTACTTTCTGCCATGTATGTTTCCCTCCAGGGCAAAATATCATTTACTTTCTGCAGAGCATGTTTTGGTGTTTGTTTGTTTTGTTTTGTTTTTTTTGTAATTATTCCCTGTGCTTGGGTCTGGTGGTGGGGGAGAAAAATACAAAGACTCTATAGAAGCATAAAAAAAACCATAATATGTATTGTAAAAGCACCAGTCTGAAAACAGGGGCTGGTGATATAATGCCAAGCACAGGTTTTAATAGAACTCCCCTCCCCATCCAGACCAACCCACCCGAACAACCACCCCACCCCCACCCTCTCGGACCAATAATGACTGAGATGTGAGACAGTCTCTCAAAAGCAGAAGACATTTGGAAAACAAGTTTTACAGCCCCGAATCCACCAATCCCTCCCGAAACAAATGGAAGACACAAGACAATAAACACCGTACACTCACCCACGCTCACACACTAAGAAAGGTGATGTGGCCTACAAACATGCAACAACAAAAAATAAAACTCACTAACAAAAACATAGAAATAAATAAAAGGACAATATTCAGGAGGCTTCAAGATCAAGGGACCATTTCTTAAAATGCTTTCTAAGTTTACTTTTGCTTTCAGCAATTTTAAACTCTGAATTTCTTTTGATACTTTCTGCAAAGTTTCAATTACTTTCTGCAAAGTATAATTTACTTTCTGTTGGGCATGTTTCACTTTAGGCAAAGATCATTTACTTTTTCCAGAGCATGTTTTCTTTTCTGCAAAGTATCATTAACATTTTGCAGAGCAAGTTCTACCTTCTGCAAAGTTTCATTTACTTTCTCCAAAGTATCATTTACTTTCTGCAAAGTATAATTTACTTTCTGTGGGGCATGTTTCACTTGAGGCAAAGATCATTTACTTTCTGCAGAGTATGTTTACTTTCTGCAAAGTTTTGTTTACTTTCTGCAAAGCATCCTTTTATTACTTCAGGCAAAGTATCATTTACGTCACGCACAGTATGTACTTTCTGCAAAGTTTCGTTTACTTTCTGCAAAATATAATTTAATTTCTGCAGAGCATGTTTTACTTCAGGCAAAGTATTATTTACGTCACACACAGTATCATTTACTTTATGTAGACATTTTATAAAGTAATGATTCATTGCATAATGTTAATGAAACTGTGCATAATGTAAATGATACTTTGCACATAGTAAATAATACATTGCACACAGTAAATAATACATTGCACACAGTAAATAACACTTTGAATACATAAAGTAAATAATGCTATGCATCATATTTAGAAAAAGTAAACGATACTTTTTGTAATGTAAATGAAACTTTGCCAAATGTAAAATGATACTTTGCACAACACGAATAATATTTTGAAAAAAAAAATGACACTTTGTATAAAGTACGTAAATGATACTTTGCATCATTTTAATGTGTAATGTGTACGATCCAACGTTCCCAGAAAATTTTGATTCATAATGTGTGATTCACAATGCGAATTGGATTTCAAGTACAAGTATTAAATAAAGTAAACTCAAATATTTTCTTTTCGTTTTCTTGCAAATCAGCGACCCGTCACAAAATGAAAAACAAATCTATAAATATCAAATCATTTGTTCCTGGCAGTCGATAAGGTCATTGATTTCAAGTCAACAAAGTCTTTATGGGTTTCAAGTTCAGTCTTAATTTTTGGCATTAAGTAAATATTTTGTAGCATTGGTCGTGTTTTTTAATTGAAATTTACCCAGATCATGGGCTGTGAAATATTGGGACCCTGACGAAGGTTCAATACGAGTCTGGCTAGGTAAGCAAAGTTAAATGTTTGTCAATATTTTCCAAATTTATACTTATTTTTGTATAAACTATTTCCGGTTGTTACACTCGATGGCCCGTATTCACAAAAGTTATTCCAGGAATAACTGTATTCCTGGATTTGTCGTTCTTGACATAGAGATAGTTCAGATCCCTGAACTAAGTTTGATTTTATACAGCTTGGAATAACTTTATTCTTCATTTGTGAATACAAAATGGCGTCACCAATGGAAGAAATAAAAAGTTATTCCCCTTTTGTGAATACGGGCCATAGACATTTTGACAGGCTAGAGTCTCTGGTCATTGTCCTGTACATGTGGTCAAAAGTCTTTGAATTTAAAAGTTGAAGAATGCATTGATTCATAGACTCACCAGATATACACTGTATGCTAAACGTGACTTCCGAACCATGGATCAATTAAAGTTTCTTGCCCAAGGAAACAATGAGACAAGGTCCGCCCAGCCGCGGCTCGAGCCCAGAACGTTTGTATTCAACTGTGCTCAAACCCAGGCCCATAGCCAGAATTTTTTCAAGGGGGTGTGGATTTTCAAAAAGTGGACCTTTTTGAGGAAAAAAATTGGTTTTGGTCGACCCTAAACTAATTTTAGTGGTTTTGACAAGGACAAGCAAAAAAAAAAAGGTTTCAGTAGTTTTTCAAGCATGTTTGTAGTATTTTATTAAGAAACGACTTACATTTCCGTGTTTTGGTGTTTTAGGTGTTCTTTTGTTGGACATTTAGGGAATTTTTGTTGAACTTTTTTGTAGGTAGTCAAATTTGGGAGGGTGCGACGCCCCCACCACACTCCCTGGCTACGGCTTGCTCTAACCGTTCGAACGCACTCTCTCCTCCTATATACAAAATATTTTTAAGTGTTAGTCAATGTTATCATTTCATACTAAACGTTGGTCGGTGTCTCTAAACATACAAACGGAACGATTATATTTTAATATCGTGACCCTTTGCCAAAAATCCGTGATTCCTATAATGACCCACTGAATATTTTGCAAGTTCCCTGGTCTCAGAGGTCTTTAACCACAAACTGTAAGGGATAAGCGCAAGAAATGTATTGTTGATTCAAAAGTTAGTAATATTTGAACTTTTAATTTCCTAATCCTACAAACAAGCTTGGTAAAGATGATGGCCAAGGGATACCCTGGTCACATAAGCTTGCGGCGAGGTTACGAAGTGTTTACGGCGTCATACCAGGTAGATTTCAGCAGACACCGATTGGACACCGGCCGGTGCCGTAAAGACGCCGTAGTATGCCGCAAGAATTTAATTCTGAGTTAAAACCTTGCGGCGTGTATACCAGACTGTCTTCAGTTATGGTCTAATAACCACCGGAGTCCGGCCGGGCATCGTAAGAGCTCGCAAGCTTTCACCGGTGTCATACCGATGTCATACCGGCTTTGCAGACGCCGATCAGAGACCGGTGGTTATGTGACCAGGGTGTATTATGCACTATAGAGTTTCCCGCTGAGAACAGTAATGCGTATTACCGAAATATTCGGAACAAAAATGTCAGACCCGGTCCAGACTCCACTATCGTATAGATTATTTTGCTTAGAATATTCTATGCTGACGACAAAATGATGACCTACGTCATTTTGTCATGTCGTCAGCATAGTAGGTCATCGAATAAAACACACAGTTTAATTCGATAACCTACGTCATTTTGTCGTCAGCATAGAATATTCTATACGATGGAGTCTGGACTGCTGGACCGGGCCTAGTGTTGTTTATCAGTTTGAACCACTTCTTATGATTTCCACTAACATGTATTAGAACACTCAATCACAAAAAAGAATACCGTATACAATGATGAAAAAGTAAAACTAAATAAAGGAACCTTGCTTTGAACTGTTAAAGAATAATCTATAAACCACAATGTTTTCCCTCTTTCTTTACAGATGGCAGCAAAGCCAGGACCTAAATTTACACCAGCAGGCAATGGGACATGGCCACGAATGGCAGCGGGTGTGTTTGACACTCCACAGGGCTATTCCATTCAGAAAAAGCTTGGAGAAGGCGGCTTTGGGTGTGTCTCTAGGGCCGTTCACTTGAGAACGAACACCATATGTGCGTTGAAATCTATCTACATAAGCACACTGAGTCAAAAATACCGTGAAATTGCTATCAAGCAATGGTTGATTGAAGTTGGCGCGCTTTTGAAAGTGACGTCACACAAAAATGTTGTCGGTTATCGGAAGGCGTTTGATACTGGATGGAAACTTTGGGTGGAAATGGAATATTGCGCAGGCGGTGATTTGTCACGGTACTTCAAGGGGTGAAAGACGCGAATAAGCCGGACTGTAAAACGAACTATCATGCAAGATATTGCCGCGGCGATAAGTTATCTACATGAGAAAGGGATTGTGCATCGAGACATCAAAGCTGAGAACGTTCTCATAGCGTATAGCGACGTGCGGGACACTTTAAATGTCACGGCAAAACTTGCCGATTTTGGTCTCGCAAAAGTAATCGCGACCTGTAACTTTGACGGCAGTCTTGAGAACTATTATATGGACTGCACGTGCGGGACGCGATACTATCTGGCTCCTGAGGTTCTTGAAGGTAAATATACTCTGAAGGCCGATGTTTTCTCAATGGCAGTTCTGTTCACGGCAATAGTGACCGAATCCCGACTCGATGGTGGTTACATGACGAGCTACATCCGGGACGCTAAAGGTACTCTTTGGTCTTTTGGTGAATATATGAAGAGAACAAAGGCCGATGTGGCTCTCAAGTCGAGCTTCACTGCTGGAGATAACCTGCGGAGTCTCCTCAATTCAATGTTGCAATATGATTACCACAAAAGACCTCTTGCGGGGCAGGTTCATGAAAAAATATCGTCTTTAATTGCAGTGGAAGATTTTCCAAAGACCCCAACCGGAACGAAGACTAATAAAAAAGATTCACGTGATCATCTACTGGCACCTCCTCGTAGCCCGCGTCCTGGGGGTAGGGGTCCACATGATCGCCCACCGGCACCTCCTAGGAGCCCGCGCCCCGGGGGCTTGCGCCCGTTTGATGGTAAATAGGTGAAAGATTAGCATTTATACGGAAATGAATAGATGAAATATACAGACTTGACATTAAATATGGAATATATTTTTTCTGTTGATTTCCATCTTGAGTAACCCGCTATATCTCTGTATGTAACAATTTTGGAGACTTGTGCTTTCTCATGTTTGTAACTACACTTATAAACTTCAAACCAATAGTACTTTCAAGCTCACTGAAGTGACACAGAGACAATGAGAAACTTGAAGCTACAAATAACTCAGAAAATAGGGTCCAAAGCCGTGCACTGCAAAATTAAACAAAGGAAAACGAATTTGCCATATTTTCTTTCATACGTTACCTAGAGATGTGAAACTCTACAGGGTTGATTAACACAATGTTAGTAATAATTTCTGATCAATCAACATTTCCTCTGTTCTCATTGAGAAGAGTAAGACGTCGAGACTCTCCGTGGCATGCTTTCCATTTGTTATTGGAGAGGGTTTTTTTTGGATATCTCAGCCAAAGCACCAAACACAGCACCACAACACTTTTCACCTCAGCGGATCAATTTAACATGGTGTTAATCCAACGTGTTTCTTAACCCAAATGTTCTCATAACTATTAATATCCGAGGATCTTACCGGACAAGGAAATAACTCACCCTGATCTTCCAGGAAAGTCCGGATTGTACGAGCATGACGGAGGCGAAAGTTGTCATAGTGTAGCACAAAATTGTTTCCGAAGAAGCCTCTAGCCCATGACATTGTCAATGCTTCTAAAATGCATGTTTACTGGTGCTGATGGAAGCTGCCTTCTAAGGTGATCAGTGCCGATTTTCCACTTGTATGTGAAACACCCAGAAGGCTATGTTACCTTCTTCTGGATACATTGTTGATAGCATGAACGCTTCAGTATAACCCTTCTCTGTACATCTGCGCCCCTGATGCGTCCCCATTGGCAGTATAATTCGAACTTAGTCTAAGCTCTGAAGACAACGTTATCTCATTGATGGGACTTAAAAATGGAAATTGATCTGTAGCTCAGTCAAAGCATCGCTGGAAAAGGTGTTTGGTCAAGATATTTTCTCCAGGGTTTCCTAGCATGATCGCTACTTTGAATAAAGTGAGAGTTTACAAATGATCTAATACGAGCTTGTTTTATGGAAGATCATGGTGTTGGACACTTGCCCTGTTTGGTAAGATCTTCAGATACAAACTCTATTGAGGACTTCTCGACTGAAGTAACACATCGATGAACAACAAGTTATATCAAACCATCATGTAAATGAGTAACTTTAGGCTGTGCTTGATACTTAAGCTGATACACCTGTCCAAACTCTTTAATCACTAGTGGAATGTCCGCATGGAGAGCCCATGCGCCGTACGCTTCTTATTGATGACAAAGCAAACAGTGTTTGATCATTATTTGAAACCAACAAGATACAAAAATAACCTTGTAACATTTTAAGAGTCCAGGTTAAGTATTAAATAAACTATGGCAAATTTAATTTCCGTAATTCTGTATTATGGTGCACGAGTTTGGACCCAAATTTTAGAGGTTTTTGTGCTTTCAAGTTCCTCATTTTTTCTGTGTCATCTAGGTATACACAAAAAGGGTCTTAGTTCAATGTTTACATGTACATCTACAAATATGAAGAATTACACATTTCTGGAGTTTTCATTTACCAAGATATGGCGGGTTATTCAAGATAGAAACCAACAAACAAAATATATTCCATATTTAATGTCAAGCCTGTACACCGGTATAGTAGAAATGTTAGTCCTCCGTTCCAGTTACAACGATGAACATGCTTCCCTTTAGAGGTATTTTTCGCGCTACATTTGTTTTCCCAAAAATGGATTAACGCGAAAATAAATGCAACACGAAAATTAATGTGTATTTATTACAAAGGATACTCGGCCAATATTCACGAGCGCGAAAATAACAACACGCGAAATGGTTCAAAATTGGCCGTGCCCGAAAATTACTGAGCGCGAAAATAATGGCGCTTACAGTATTTACTGTATGCTTTAAATTAAAGTGGCCTTAAGGGTCCAGATTTTACTTGGGTATTTTATGTATCTGCGACACATTCCCCGTACGTGCATCGCTACACTATTTTTCCTATACCTTATTTGCCCAATATTCTACTGGCGACCTCGTGAAGCTTGCCCTTGGAATGCCCGGGGCCAGGCAGGGAACTCGCACTTACATGTCTTCAAATGTACCTTGCTGTTATACCCATGATTGTCACATGATTTTATACCGTATCATATTGTCACAGCAAGAAATTACCATCTATGGTAAATTCTTAGTCAAAGCTTCAATACACCATTTTTTTACAATTATACAGACTTATTTAATATAAAACCCGGGTGTGGTATAAGACTCAGTGACTTTAAATATAAATAGGCATACTGATGATACGGGTT
>JXSR01S024336.1:30321-44259 GCA_000969725.1 Ophiothrix spiculata
ACGGTCATATTCCTAGTAACTACCCATATAACGCTTGGGTCGACGAAGCAAGTGTGATAAAGTGATTTGCCCAGGTTCACAACACGTTGGCACTAGCGGGGCTCGAACTCACGACCTTCTGATTATGAGTCCTGCACTGTTCCACTAGACCACACGCGCCCACAAAAATTTCAAACTCGATTTTCTCAGAACTATATATAGTTTTCCGAATTAGCCCGATGCCATTTACCAATTTGGATGCAACTTTGCAATCGGAAATCCAATAATCAAAAGAGAGGTGTCATTTTAAAGCTTAAAATATAATCTTTCAGATGAAACAAAAAAATCAATTTCGATTTTAGGACCCTTAACGTACCTTTCGATATGGCGGGTCACATATACATATTGCTTTACAATACTTCTGGTCGTTGACCAAATCCTGAAATCGATGCCTAAGATAATAATCTGAATTTAATATAATATGCAAAGCAATTATTTAGGATTTAATCCAATATTAAAGTTAGCCTTCCTCTGTCATCATATGTCAGTTGTGCAGCATACTTCCATCATAACAATCTTTGGCTAATTCAGGGAATTTATCTGCGCTAATCATGAACAAATGTGACCGTCCATCCCAAACCAGCCGTAAATGCAGCCTCTTGTCATTTTCACTTTTTTAAGTATTTGCAAAGACCATGCTATAAGGATTACAATGACACCTTAATGAACTTAACATGATCTCCAAAAGTCAAGTTATGGTCAGTCAAAGGTTGTCAGGCAGTAAAATGTATTAACTGAGATAAACACGTTCAAAGATCAGTAAGTCCTATATTTTCTGTTGATTGTCCTAGAAATAAAGAGATATATTTCATCCGATCTTTATTTTGAAATGAAAGTTTGCTGGTATTTTGAAGTAAGCACAAGGATTATGAATCCGTCAAAAAGTCAATTTCGGCAAATCACGACCTTGACACACATTTTCACCTGTAGTGCAAAATGAAGTTTGTTGCATTTACGGCTCCTTTGGATTGGACGGCCACAAATCATGTTTGTCTTTTGAACATTCATTTTGTATCTATTAAAATTAAAGCTATTTGGTGCTTTGATTGCGTGGCTTCCACATTCTCTCATCTCGAGAAAATTGCTACCTATGAAAGCTAGCAAATTTTTAAAGTTCAAACTTACCGACGGCTAGTGTCTCAATGTTAAGGTCGTCAGACTTTTCACCTTGCCCGTTCTCGTTGATAGCGTATGCATAGATGGTGTATCTGGTTTCGGGCAACAAATCATCTATAGTCCACTGCAGTCTGTTGCTGGGTACATTGCTTACTATTCTTTGCCTGTGGAAAAGAGAAAAATTTTAACACTTGCATGGATATTTTTTCAACTGAAATATTCTCAACTTGGAGCTTTTAAATAAGACTTGAACCCAGGAGACATTCCACTTATTAATCAAATACTCTAGCTGGGAGAAACTTCTTCATCCCAGGCTCTTACCAATTGGGCTAACAAGTCTAGATGGCATCAAAGGTCAAATCCAAATAGAGTCAATGTTAAAATCACCCATTACATATACAGATTTAGTTGGTCTACAATGAATTATAGGCTATCCTCATCGCAGATACTCTGCCAACTGAGCTAATGAGGCTACATATCACATAAGCACTACCTTGTATCTTAGAACTATCAGTTCAAAATCAATAAATATACTAAAATAGAGATCTAATCAAATGCTAATATCCAAAACCATCTCAGTATGAAAAATAATCACAGAATAGACTTATCAATCTTAATACAAAATCAAACAAAATGCATTTCTGTTACCGATAACATTCCAAGATTGTTATCTTTATATCTACACTTCAAATATTCACCAGTGAAGTTGTCAAAAGGCAAAACCTGACTTGTATGTGTTAATTGCCCCCCCCCCCCCCCATGGACCATGCACTCTAGCATTTTACCATTCTAGCATTTTAACAAATCATTGACCATCACAAAATTTGCAATCACATTCAATACATTATCAATCCACAAATGACTTGATTCTAATTCCGATCACACCGCTAAGTCAATGTCATGTAGGCGACTCAGTGGAGTCAACCAAAACTTTGCAATCATATTTTTCCCCTTGCCCATCCACAGAATTACCCTATTAGAATTCAAGGCACACGGAACTGCCAATGTCAAGAAAGCCCTTACAATGCTCACATCAGTTAAAGCAGAAAAATCTTCAAAATCATTTTTTGCAATCCATAATATCTATTTAAATTCAAATCACATACTAAGACCATAGACAAATCCTTTCATATGCCAATGTATTTGATCATACCAAGTTTTAGAATATCATAATTTACAAGAAAAGTACTAGCGAAGGAATTTATACAAAATGCGTAAAGTGATGGGAGTTAATGGTTGGCGCTGCTTAAGAAACGGGTGGTTAAGTATGTGTTGGAATGCAGCTAGCCGGTTTAATAAAAATAATAATAATTGTTCCATTTATATAGCGCTTTTTCCGATTGAACATCGGGTCAAAGCGCTTATTACAATTGTTACATTACCAATAGAATATGGTCAGCTGCCTTTTACAATGTTCTTGGTATCGATATACCATTAGACGGTGCTACTCGACTATATTCCCTAGTAATTACCCATATAACGCTCGGGTCGACGAAGCAATGGAGACTTAATGCCTTGCCCTAGGGCATAACTCGTTGGCACTAACGGGACTCGAACTCACGACCTACTGATTATGAGTCCGAGTTCCCCAGTTTACGGTTTTGTGGTAAACCTCTCTATAACAAAAATTAATATATCAAGATTTCACAGTGGCGTGCCCAAAGGGGGGGGGGTGGGGCAGGGAGCATGTGCCCCCCCTCCCAGTTTTAGTGGTGAGTCAGTCAGAGGAAAAGGCCCATTTGGGGAGCTTGACAATAACACATCACAAGAAATAGTCTTAAATGTTGTAAAAATTCGTTGAAGAACTTGGCGCCATTGAGATTTCAGCTATATAGAAGTATTTTTCCTTTACTGTTTCTTTGTTCTAAATTGTTTTGAGAACCTTGGTAGAACAATACTTATGTATTAAGAATTAATTTCTTGCTATAAGTTTCCACTGTAATAACGTAATACAGTTAAGTTCATCCGCCTTACACAAATGACCTATTCAGAGTCAATTGATTATATCCCTAGCAGCTTCCCATTTTAACATTTGGGTTGATGAGGCAATAGAGGTAAAGCATTATACTCAGACAATTTCATGTGATAAGGACTGTACATCTGCACTCTGAATATTACCCAAAAGCTACTGTAGAGCTTCTTAATTTGATCCATCACCATCAAACAACAACCATTATAACTGCTAATTTCAATTTATAAAAACACACATTTAATTAAAGCAGCAATTTATATCGTATCACATATCAAGCATGGTCACTTAATGCACTGTGTTACACAACACTTACCAGAAACTATTTTGACCACCATTATAGGCACTCAACTAAAGTGCTTGCTTATTAAGTCGACACCATAAAGGCATCACTACCTGCAAGCCTCTCGGTGCTACATATATGTAACTGTCCATCCCAAACCAGCCGCAAATGCCACCTTTTGTAATTTTTACTTTTTTAAATATTTGCAAAGATCATGCTTTAAGGATTAAAATGACACCTTAATGAACTTCACACGAATTCCAGAAGTCAAGTTATGTTGTTCGGGGAGTAAAACCTATAACTGAGATAAACGCTTTCAAAGATCAGTAAGACCTATATTTTCTGTTGATTGTCTTAAAAAATATGCAGATTTATTTCACATTTCCTATTATTTTCTTGAAATGAAACTTTGCTGGTATTTTGTAGTAAGTAGTAAGCACAAGGATTGTTAATCTGTCAATCTGTCAAAAAATCAATTTCAGCAAATTATGACCTTGACATGTATTTTCACCTGTAGCGCAAAATTAGGTTTCTGGCATTTACAGCTCATACGGGCTGGACAGCCACATATAGCCAGGCCATGTATCTGCCATTAGAAATGCATTAAAACTGACACTTGCACAGCTTTTATATACTTTGCAGTTTTGCTAAATTAACCCCTGGTGATTTTCACAATGTAGCTAGTAGCTTGTTATTTTCAAGTGCGATGATATGATCCATCTCGCTGATCAATACAGGAAATTGGGGGATGTTAATGGCGTACAAACATCGTCAAACTACTTTTTGCTCAAGTACCATTTTCTCCTGCGAGGCTGTTTCTGTTTATCACTTCATTATCTCTCATTCTTCCCATTGTCATGCATTATGTCATCTCAAATTTTCATTTTGTAGTAGTTTTTTTTTTTGAACAGGTTTTAACTTACTGCAAACTTCCTACACTTTGTTTTATTCTCCATTCTATCTCTATACTTATCTCTCAAAATATATTAACTAAGTAAACTACGATTAAAACTGCCAATTTTACTTGTTTTGAGTTTAGCCCCATTCCCATTACCACATTAAATAGAGTAGGCTTGTTCAAATGTGTTGTAAATGCATAACAATGCATTTTGTAATCTTTTGTAAAATATTTTGTTAACCCATTAAGCCGAAAACATACTCGACCTCCAAACAAACATTTGGTCGTGACGTCAAAATGACGAGTGACCCCAAACAAAATAACTTCAACACCGAGTTGAGACCAAATAAAGTTTCGCGCTAGATTGCACAGCTATTGAATTGCCATATACATTGGACCAAATGTTTGCTATCCGTTCATACTTTAAGTTCGATGGCAAATATTTGGTGACGTCACGACCATATGTTTGGTAGGAAAAATTTTGTTTGGAGGCCGAGTATGATTTCGCCTTTACTTATTCAATTCACTGGAGTCAATAAGGATTTATAATTCACACTTGAGAAAATTGCAATCTGGAACAATCCTTTTGTGTTTACACAAGCCAAAGCCAAAGCAAAATGCCTAGACTTGTTTGCCTTTGTCAAAGACAATAACCTATCCCATACTTTTGACAGGTCTCTTTTGTGCGGTAACATTAATTCAAAATCATCTTTTATCAATTACAAAAATGGTAAACTATTTGCAAACTAAAGCCCTTTGTCTGTTAATGAGATAACTTACGAAGCATTTGAACAGACATACTGTATATGTGATGACTCAACCCGCGAGGGGGACTTTGCGACAGAACACTTTTCGAGAAACGGATGAAAATAGGCAGCAAAAAATGAAGAAAATAATAAGAATTTCCAGCAGATTTTCTGTTGTAAAATTTGATCGCCTTGATAAAATTTCAACAAATAAGGTGTCATTTTAAAGCTTAAAAAATGCTGTAACAGATGAAATGATAAAATCAAAGTTGATGTCATCTGAAAATTCCCCCTTTCGGAGTGAGCCATCACATATGTTCAACCTCATTCAATATAACATATCTGGTATGGAGACCATTGGAGCACATCCTATAGGGGATAAGATATATATACATATTCCCCTCCTGATTTTGATAAAATTAACCAAATTGTGTCCATTTGAGCCACATTTTTTGTCATTTTGGTCCATTATCTCCCCTACCCCATTTTCTGACCAAATATTGGAGACAGTTAGTGCCTAACCCAGGTAGCATCTACACAAAAGTAAGGTGTGGAATATCCTTCCTACACTACTTCCATATTTTTCCTCTCATTGGCCTTTTTTCTCCCCATCCATGGCTCTGCATCACTCACTCAATCTGTTTAACATGCAACACGGGAATCCGACCCAAAACATCCTTTCCCGTACCCTTCCAGTAAGAGACACAAGGGAATTGATCTATAGACTCATTAAGTATGCGCGGTCATGGTACTCAAAAATCTCAGGTATTGACGAGGAGGCCTAGCTTCCGATAAACCTCATCCTTCTATCAACATCAAAGACATGATTTATATCTCATGATAAAATTGTACCTACAGCGCTGAAACTTGGGACAACCTGGTACAGTGTTCAACACTATCCCAACTATTCTTGAAGAGAAAACTCCATGCAAATGATACACTGACAATCTGCACATTTCTTACGCAACTAAACACCATCTCAATTTCTGCTTTGTTTTGCTGCTTTCAACACTAACTCATAAATATCCAGCCTACGTACAGTGCAACTTCTTGAAATTTTCACCCAAAAGTGACGTGCATACATAGCGGTAACTGAATCAACACCCCTGAGAGTCCTAGCTCTCCTACTATCTTTCTCCTACATGCTCTTTATAGCTTGTACAATCATAAGCTGTATTACAAGCTCTTTATAACATTTACAATTTCTCCTACAAGCTTTTACTAACTTGTGCCATCTCTACTACTAAAAAGCTCTTTAGAATCACTTCTTTTATCCATGGATCCCTTCTACAAATATAAGAGCAGTGATATTTCTATTCCTTTGTATCATTTCACTCTTTTTGAGTGAATTTTCACTTTTTTAAGTGAGATTTCAGTCTTAATCAGGTAGAATTTTCATTCATATAACAGAGATAAAAGAGTGATCACTCAAATTGCTCTTCTCCAGGCGATTAGATTTGTTTTTTTATTACAGTGAAATGATAATCACTCCAAAAAATAGTGAATGATTAACTCTTTAACATTTAAACTCTATAAACCTTGGAAGTATGCAACAAGCAATCAGACTGTTACAAGATCCATAGCATATCCCTTGTATTCTACAAATTGTGAACTGTTGGGTTTGTGTGTTGTGTAAGAGACTAGTAATGATTAATTAGGATTGATTTAGACCAAATCACTATATGTATTAATATTTTTGTACATGAATTGTTCATGATTTTGGTATTATTTTGGTCTAATTTTGTTGCTATCATCACTGGCGTGCCCAAAGGGAGGGGGGGCACGTGCCCCCCAGTTTGGTGAGTCGTGAGTCAGTCGGGGGAAAAGGCCCATTCGGGGATCTTGACACAAAAAAGATAGAAAAGAAAGGGGAAGTAGAGAAAAAAATCCAAAGAAAAGAGAAGAAAAATAGTTTAAATGTTTTGAAAATCATTGAAAACTTGCCATGCGCTAGTGAGACCTTGAATTTCCCTTAGTTTTTGATAATTTAAATGTGAAAAAGAAAAAAAAATTGCGCGCTTCGCGCGAACTGTCATGTATTATCAATATTCAGTCGAAATTTGTTGCCAAGTTTTGCGCAAATTTCAAGATTTTTAAACAATTTTTTGCTGAATTGACAAAATTTTTCATGCGCCTAAATTATTTAACCTTTCGCGACCACTGGTCATTGGGGGAAAACTGATGGTTGTACCTCCCACTCAAAAAAATTTGGGCACGCAACTGGCTATCACATGGGCAAACATTAAAAGTAAGTTAATTTGAATATTCAGTAAGATTTGTAATGTAGTTATGATTCGAAAAAATCCGGACTAATTTACTTCCCCGTATACTCACATTGGTTTATGTGCATAAATCTGCTGATTGTTGCATACTTTATGATTTATAAGAGTATAAAGAGATGCTAACCTTTCTTTTATTTAAAAACACCTTGTGACTTTTTAACAATCAATTCTTTCATTACAACTTGATTTCGCACTCACAGTACAGGTGAGGTTTCCTTGAATGAAAAACACCTGACATTTAGACTTGTTACACCTTGCAGTTCAAGTGTATTGTACAAGTGAAATTTTGCAATTCTAATTCACTCTTTGTTATTAACTCTGTGATACATCTTGGCCAAGTTGTTCACCTTGTTTGCACTTCTCTTGTTATCTACTAATAAGAAACTTGATATTTTATTTGTTTCTTTCTGACCCAATATATTTATACTGTAAAGAGGGGATTTTTTGCTGGAATTTTTAATTTGCTAGAGTTTAATTTTGTCTTTTTGTTCTACTTGCAGTAATTTAGCAGCAGGTTACGCTACTACCCAGTGGCGTAACCAATGGGAATGGTACATCCCCATACGCACAAAACCGAAAGAAAATTACGCAAATCAGAGTGGGCAAAAATCAGGAATAAAATCAATAAAACATAGGAATTTTTTTTTCTTCAATTTCAAAAACAGAATTTTTCTCCATCCCATCGTGCACCATGCTTTTTCAAATCATTACCTTCTATCACCTATCCCATCATGCACCTTGCTTTTTTCAAATCATTACCTTCTGGCACCTATCCCATCATGCATCATGCTTTTTCAAATCATTACCTTCTGGCACCTTCAGCTTGTATGTGTATTTTATACTCTTGAATTTCTCCATTGGTGACAGCTGGTTCGCTCCACTTGACGGTCACAGATCGAGCCTGGATCCTTGGGGCGTGAAGCTTCCTCGGTTTGGAGGGAACCGGGCCCGTGGGTGGTCCTGCAGATTAAAAGAGTTTTATAATAAATATTTATTAATTAAAATTATTTTCAATAAAGTTGAGGTATCAGGTTCAAATCGCGTTGAGGACTTCTTTATCAAGTCTCAAACCTACAAAGGCCCGTATTCACAAAAGTTAATCCAGGAATAACTTTATTCCTGGATTTCTCATTCTCGGAATAGAGATAGCCCAAAATCCTGAAATATTTGAATTTGAGAAAGCCTAGAATAACTAGTACATGGAATAACTTAATTCCTTGTTTGCGAATACCACGTGACGACAGCAATATAATGAAAATAAAGTTATTCCCGTTTTGTGAAAACGGGCAATTGAGAATATCATTTGTGTAAATATCACATCATAAACTATACAAAAAATGTGATCATGTATCATCTTCAATATTTCAAATATATAAAAATAGATTTTAATCATAATTAATGTCATTCACACATTAAATTAGCCAAATATCTATAGGGTAAACAATTCTTTTAAAAAGAGCATCCAGCATGTTGTCTATGCCAAGCCAATAAAATCAGCACACCAGGTCTCCTAACCGCCTTAATGAATGACTGGAAACTAGGGCGTACTATAGTAGTAAGGATGCACTATCGCGGCATACATTGATCGTAATCTACCAAATATTTATCACAGAATAAAGCAGATATTTCTCTGCAAACACAGGCAAATTGATTTGTCGCGTGTGTAATGATACAATATATCATGCCGGGCGGAAAGATTACAGTTTCTTGTATGATCCTTAATGGATACAATATTCTTCAATTACTGCTTAATTTTGATCCATTATTACATCTGATTCGTGACATTTCTGCATTTGAGTATATTGGAAAATAAACTGAACATTGAGTACATTGGAAAGAATTGAGCATTGATATTTGAGCACAGGTATCAATCTATATATACAAAAGCAAACATCACAAACTCCACGATTATTCCAAATCACAAAAAAATCACAATAATTACTTCATGCATAAGAAACACATTATTTTGTCTGTACATACCTTTATTTCAGTAAACTAGGACAAAATTTCTAGCACTCATGATAAATAGAACATGCACTCTTCATGCATTGAGATTTTATAACCCATACTTACTAACTTACGAAAAAGAACTCAAAAAACTCAAAACAAAGATAATTAATCAACTGTCAATCATTCTGTCTCAAGACCCAGTCACGCCTTATTGTATATGCAAAACGGTAATAAACAAATAATACATATTTGCCGGATTTTAAATGATCGTAAAACATATCACAAAACATCATATTGAAATAATTGTTGATGGTGATAAGAGTTCCTGCCTGTTTGTATGACCTTGACATGATGCCACTCCACAATATATCACACAAAGATCAATGTTGAAGTCACCCATTATATATGAGTGCTTATTAAGTTTCTTAAAAATAGGTTCTGTATTTTGATTCAAAAGGGACTGTACATCATCTATTAAATAGCATGCTGTTAATTGACGGCTAACTGTCAGTTCATATAATCAACTTGTCAGTAGAGTCTATTCAAAGATTTGTGCATGCTAAATCCATTGCAACCATAGATTAAAGAAAGTCCAGATAGGAAACTTGTGTATTTGCACCCTAAAAATCCAGCTAAGTTAGGGGAATGGGCCACGCGGGCGCCATGCCTAGACCGACGCTGCGAGAGTGTGTAGTGACTCTGCTGTGCGTTGTGACGCGCGCTAATATTTCTTGACTACAACGCAATGCGCATCTTACATTTTGCTGCCAAATTGTGCGTAAGCAAAGAACAACGCATGACTGGCTCGACAGCCGCATTCTCAGTCAAATTACAATTTAGTTGCAAGAGTACGATTGCAACATACTCACTGAAGTTGCTGCATATTAATCAAACACTGCCACCCTATTAATGGGGGCTCTCCACACGGGAGCGTCAAATCTAGATGAATGCGCATTTCCGAATTGCAGATTGTGTTCACATGGACGTGCGTCAATCTGACTTACTCCAGGTGCGCGTATTGACACGCTGGGGTGTGCATGTACATGGAAATAACGCAACTACGCATATGTACACAAGCAGTCACTTACGGTCGTGCAATCGTTTGCTGAAGCCCAGTTTAATCTAGATACATCTGGATGTGCGAAGTACAGATTGATTTGCCCATATGGAGAGCCCCAATAATAAATTTGCAAATGATCATAACATGAGCTCTTGTTCATTTATTCATTTAAGGTCCGTCAAAACATTTCATTTGTTGATTTCCGTTAGCATATACATAAAATGCGTAATCAGGCTTTTAAACCAAATTGCCCCCTACTCACCTATTGGTACAAGCGGTGGTATTGATGTTGCTTTGGCAGTAGTAATGACAGGTTTTGAAGTAGTTGTCGGTTTCTTAGTTGGAATAGGTACACCTATATCATGCATGCATGCAGGCCACGATACAACATAACAAGCAAATCACGAACAATATAAAGAAAAACAGAAAACACATACCGGTAATGACAGTTTGTATAAAAGAAAACATCAAGTTATCAGGCAATATAGTATCATGCAAAACACCATTAGGCCAAAAAAAAAAAATTGTTCTGTTGCCCTCAAGTTTTGAAAAATTGAGTCGGTTGGTCAGTTTTTTTTTTTTAATTAACATTTTTTAAAAGCATCCAAAGTGCCAAATTTGGTGCATTTTCTACTATTTTTGAAAAAATCTAAAAAAACATCCAATCTGAGCAAAATTGGGTGCTTTCCCGTCCCTAATATTTTAAAAAAAATTTTTGACCAGGGTCGGTCGCTGAGGGCAACACAACAACTTTTTTTTTGGCCTTATGATAACAAACATATAAAAGAAACATGAAAATCATGCAACATCATGCAAAACATTTGAGAGAACCTTATGTTTACAAACATATTCAAGTATTTAGTTCAAGGTATTGAGTTATCTATGTGGGAGAGGTCACAGAATCACAAATCTGGGAGGTAACTTTTTTTCACCCTAAAATGAGGAGGAAAAAGTACAGTCATGCCAAACCCTGGTGTGTTTTTTTAAATAAAAAATCAACCAGAAATCTGAGTCCAATCTTAACATTGAGTATACAACAGCATTTGCACAAGAAGTTGGAAGGGTTGACCCATACTCTTATTATACTATCAGAGTTCACTAATTGTATTGATGTAAATTGGTGCATGGCAAGTTCACCATGGATCAATTTCCATAATGGCGTTGCTCTAAATGATGTCAAAGATGCAAAAATGAGGATAATGTAAACAAAATAGACGAATTGGGCTTTGACTTTTTCATAACCATACTAATACATACATCTACTGCAATTATTAAAAACAAATTCAGTGGATCAATTTTATGGTTAGGAATTGGATGGACAACTTATATTATAGGTATTAAAAATCACTTTATTCCCCTATTTTGAAAATAGTCTCAATTACCCTATAAGATGAACAATATAACAGGTTTCATGAACCGTGCTCTTTGGGATGAGGCTATTCTATCTTGTAAGTAATTCCATTAGTGGAGCCAACATACCCATTTATGGAGGATAAAAGGTGTAAACAAATTATCACTCGACGACATTGCAACGGAGCGATAAAGATATAATGGATTCAGAAAGGAGAAGAATAGAAGAAAATCTCGCCTTAATAGGTTTTCCAGCGGAGTGGAAACAACCTGATTTAGCCGAATATTGATCTACTGCCGGCTACACAAATAACAACATGTCAAAGAGTAGTTTAGTCAAAGTGCCACTATCGTTCACGGAGGCAGGCTGACGATTTATTGAATGTGAGCTAGATAGCAAAACTATAGTCAATCTCAACCATTAGATAATTCCATCGCATGTACCGTATTAACGATCCAAAAGTACATTGTATCTCAGGTCAATTAACGGCCAAATCAGGAACTCGGCAACTAATCAGCCAATCTTTAGGAATAGATTTATGAACCATTTAAAACCAATTTACCATCTAAGACTATCAGAATCTCAAAGAACTCAAAACAGGCATAAAACACTTTGATTTTGGTAAAAGCCTTGATTTTCATGCTCCAAAAAGTGGCATCAATTTACAAACTGTGGGTTGTATAATAACAAAATTTGAGATGCAAATTTGTAAGGAAACTTCAATTAAAATATCAGAGAAACTTCAGAATAGCCTTTGAAATTCCTAACTTTAAGCATGTGCATGTTTTGAAATGAGTTTATTCTGAAGTTGTGCCACAAAATCAATGTTTTTAATGTGCATTGGATCTCAATATGTTTGGAAAAATTGGGGAAGGATATTTAACTTGTCTAATGCCCCTTTTTAAAACAGTTCCCCTTGCCAGGTAAATTATAGGTTGGTCAAATATTATCTCCCAGACTCATCAATTCTCCAAAGTAAATTTTATCCAAATATTCACAAATAATTTCATGGTTGGAAAAATGTGGGATTTTGTCAATTTGTTCATCATTTATCATGTTTTAAAGAAAAGATAGGAAAAAAGTACATAAATTTCACAATTTTTGCTTATAAAGGTTAGTTTAAAAAAAAAGTCTACCCAAATAAATCCATTTCATTTGTTCATGAAGACAGGCAATTTCTATCTAAATATTGACTTTATCTCATAGCAAGAATCCTAACAAATCTCACATTAATCAAGGTGGTCTATCTCGTTAATAAAAAACCCAAACACAAATATAAATGGGAATGGGAAAACTCAAACGTGACGAATGACGGAAATTGATGTTCATCCTTTTCATGGTCCATCTCAAATTACACATTTTGCATTCATTTTCAATATTTGCCCAACTTTGCCACAAGCCAAGCTTGCCAATATTGTACGTCATGATCAATAGGTAATTAGGCGGATATAGTTTAGAGTTCCATTAGTGAATTTTGTCATTAGCTGTGATGTATTTGTTTACCACTGTCAAATTAAAATTGAGTACTTTGAAGAGATCACTCACTTTGAAACAAAACTGTGCACAGGTATATTGACTGATAGAATGATATTAAAAACTCACAAGATTTACATGTCTTTGAAAGGAAAGAACTATGGGGATAAGAGCTTGATAATAACATTGCCATAATAAAAGCATTGCTCATCCATTTTACAGATGTTTTTAATTGTTGGGGTTTGGGGGGATCATTTGAAGGGATTTATAGTAAAATTTGCAGATCAGATTTAAGTGCTTCCTGAAAAACGAACTTTCCATATTGCAAAGTGAAATATGATGGGACTCTTCACGTTTAACAGAAAAAATATTATTGAATGTGAAAAGTAGGCCAGGTGTATTGGAATACATCAAATGCAGGAAGAATGGGGTGGGGGTGAGGATACTGATGTATTTGTGAACTTGCCATAGATGAACCATGAGCACCAGGATGACTTGTTTTGACCCCATTTTTTTCCTATAAACGATGCGATTTTTACCCCGTTTTCCTCAATTTGGATATATTCGTTTTTAAGTGTTTCAGGCCTAACAGTTATGATTCCCCGATAAAATGCTGATGCGAATGTATGATTAACTGCTATCAATTCTGACGTACTGATATCCATAAACATAAGTATCCATATATATGAATATTTAGTAAGTAGTTTATGACGTATTTATTGTTTCCTTACTAAATAAAGCGATGGGTGTGCAACAAATGGCTCTAAGCCA
>JXSR01S024336.1:61025-84148 GCA_000969725.1 Ophiothrix spiculata
CTGTGAATCCGGAAAAGCCTGACGAAAAAGGTGAGTTTTAAGATGTTTCTTGAACTGAGGAAGATAATGAATGTTACGGAGGCTGTTAGGAAGAGAATTCCAAACAACCGGGGCAGCAAAATGAAAGGAGCGTTCACCGGCTGACTTTAGACTAACACGAGGAGATTTCAAAAGTCTTTCAGAAGAAGATCGTAATGATCGAGCAGGTTCATAAGTGCAGAGCGTAGCAGACAGGTAGGATGGTAAAGTACCGTCAAAGTGCTAGAAAGCAAGAACAGCTAATTTATACTTAATTCGGTAGTCTAAAGGCAGCCAGTGAAGCTCATGAATGACAGGGGTGATATGATCATACTTCCTCTTTTTCATGATTAAGCGAGCCGCACAATTTGGTATTCTTTGAAGTCTGTTAAGTTGATCAGTGGTGATGCCGGTCAAGGATGAATTGCAGAAATCAAGACGTGATGTTACTACAGAATTGATTAGACAAGATGTAGCTCTATCAGACAGATAAGATCGAATACAGCCAATACGTCTGAAAGACAGAAATGACGAGCGACAAACATCACTAATGTGACTGGACATGGATAGCGTTTGATCTAGTCGAACCCCAAGGTACTTAACAGACTCCTGTATTTGAACATCAGAATTTAAAATTTCGATTGAACTTGTAGCGACTTGCTTTACACGAGAAGCGGTGCCCACGATCAAAACCTCAGTCTTTTCACTATTCAACATTAACTTATTACTGTCCATCCAATAGTACAGATAGGAAACGGGACTATTTGCACCCTTAACATTCGGCTACATAGGGGATTGCGCAACACGGGCGTCATGCCTGGACCGACGCTGCGCGAGTGCATAGTGACCCGCTCTGCGTTCTGTCACATGCTACAATTTCTTGATTACAACACCAATATGCATCTCACATTTTTCCATCAAAATGTGCGTAAGCAAAGAACGGCGCTTGACTGGCTCGATAGCCGCATTCTCCGTCACATTACCAATCCGTTGCCGAGAGTATGCGATAAAGTAAAAACAACTCATGAAAGTCATGTGTCAATTGTCATTTCTACCATATATAATTCCTGTCTTATCCCTAAAGTAATGTTCTAGATACTCTAAGATCAAAATATATGCAAGGTCAACTCCTCTCATCGTCATCACTATCATCGTTAACTCTAACTAAATTTATAAAAAACTACTCTTGTCTGAAGAATCTGAGTTGCATGCATATAAATCGACATCAAAACATGCAGAAAAACCCGCTATACATCATTTCTTTTTGAAAGAGAACATGTCCAACCTTTTCATTTCTATCACTAACCTTAACTCACATGTAGCTATTACAATCGATATCTGATATCTTGTATATAACCAAAGGAAGGGAAAAAAAGAACCAGTATGGCTAAGTCTCACCTAACACAGTCAACACATACAAAGAAAGGAAAATGTATCCCTATCAATTCTCTCTCATTCAACAGTTTTCCAGCCAGGGCTTCAAATCAGCCATAGGACCTATTTGTTTAACATGCATGATGCACGTAATTTCTGCTATCCATTATAAGGTGTTTTATCCCAGCAGCTCAAGTCTGACCCGTCTATTCACAATTTATTTCTCCAACCCAATATTGTTTTGATCAGTAAAACTTGATGCCTCGAGTTACAAAAATTTCATCACTGATACGATACTCATCTTTTGAAACGCAGCACTGCATTTGCATCAACTTTTCAAAAACTATTTTTGATAACACCACGATTTAGTGTTTACCTTTTCTCCATACTGTTTTCCTCTGAGCCAAAGATAAAGCAAGTACCTGAGCTTCAGATACTTTAAAATCTGGCAAATACACAGAAGCTAAAATTTGTAACAATAATTTGATTTAGAAAAACAGCCTGAAGACATCTTAAGAAACACGTAGCATTCCTCAAAGACCCCTAAATGGCAAGTTTTGATTGGCTTTCATGCCCTGAGGAACATCAACTATGCTCCTTCTTATCTTTACCTGTGTAACCGGGATTACGTTCAACACAACAGCAAAAATAACGATGGATAATAACAAAATAAGAATAAAAAGAAACTTGTGTAGATGGAAATCTTTGCTACCAGCATTAAGCACTTACAAAATCATCCTCAGCTTTGGATTTTATTGATTATCATTTGTATATCTTTTCATCTCTAGATAATCCTGTAGATGAGTCATTTTTGAATATTTTCTTGTAAGGAAATATCATCAGCAAACTGCAAGGCTGACATATAAATGAGTTAAGTTAAAAAATAAAACGTCTCTATTTTGATTTCAACTCCCAAGTATTTTAACGAATATTTAATTTCCAATAAAACTAATCAATTTGTTAAATCAATACCAGTTCAAATACCTTTAAATAAAACATTCGTTGAAAACTGTTTTTTAAATAAAAACCTCGCATTAAATTTGAATCCAACAAACTATACAAAAGGCCTGCCTAGTTTACCAATATTTGGTTTCCAATAAAAGCAATTAGTATTTTTTACTCGATCTTATTTCTGTAGGGATTTCTGCAAGAGGAGGAAAAGGAAATTTCAAACCCATTTCAAATTGCTCCTGCAAATTACAATCCTAAAATCAATAGTCAATCAAAACAAGAAAAAAATCAGACAGTTATTATCATCATTCTATTTATATACAATATGTAAATCAGTCATGTTGAATAACCTACGTATCAGATATGGCATTTCCAGTGTGTGTTTTTGTTTTATATAAGGCCTAAAAAATTTTTTACAAAAAAATTGTTCACCCTCCGCAACCGTCTGTAAAAATGACAAAACTTTGGGTTGGAATTTTTATTTATCTTATTTTCTTCAAAGACCTAAAATACGAAATCTCACCATTTTCAAGGAAAATATTCACGTTTAGTGTATGAAATGCGTGTCTCTAAGTAATGAATTGATTAAGCCCTTCACTGCTTAGTATTCACAATAAAATCCTTGGAATGACATGAAAAATGATAATTTATGTGAGTGTTAAAAAAAAGGAAATCAACTGACCGACCCAAAATTTCATTTTTTCCACCGGAGGGCAAACAATATTTTTTTAGGTCTAAGATACAAAAGAAAAAATTCAAGCTTATTGATGATTTGGCAAACCCATATTCAGTTGACGCTTGTCTGATTTAAAAGTAGGGGCCTTGAGTTAACCGAGATTTAGAGAATAATTTGAATTAGAACTTAGAAAAGTTGAATGAATATAAGTGACAGTTTATAGAAATAACACATGATCAATACACAGAAATCCAGCAGGGATACTTTCTTCATCCGAGCATCCGTACAAAACTTCAATACCCAGCCTTGAAAGACAGGAATCTGTCTTTACTTTCGGAGACGGACCTCCCTAACAGCAGAAACATACAAGTTGAAACAAAATCTTGACAACCTGTGTGAAACTAATCAGCCACTCTGCATATCTTGAGTCCCGTATGGTATTGTTTCTCTTCTCTTCTCAAGTTTTGTTATCATTAGTCTAATGTGTCTTGCTTTTATGTTTTCAAATTCACTCACAGGTGTATCGCTTGCTACCTGTGAAAATACAAAGACATTCGTGCACATAGTCTAAAACTATTACCATATATGCACCGGGAAGGAATTCCAAATAAGGAAGATGAACATTTTACAGAATAGTCGGCCATTTTGTTTATAGGATGTCTGTCAGCCAAACCATTCATTTATCACATGTTTACATTCCATACAGGTTTGGTGCTCAAGCTTGCTAGAAATACCAATAGATATCGATGCAATTTTGTGTCTCTGCCTCGTCGGCAAGCTTCTTTCATGATTACATAAAGTGTCAAAGAATGCCAATACTACCTGATGCTTTTCTATAATGCATAAAAACACCACACTACATGGCATGCTTTAAAGCTTTGTACAGACCATGCATGCTGACCAAGGTATTTCATTATTGGAATTGCTTGGGTGAAAATCTTGTTAAGATTTCAAAGTGATCATTGAGCGTTCCTCTCATATATCAAAGTGACATTTAGACGATAGTGCTACTTGATTAAGGTCTTTGCTAAATGTGAAGATGATGGTTTAAGTTTCACTCTTACTGTTTTTCCTCTTTTTTTTTGTTCATTGCCCATCATTGCATCTATTACTTGTAATGTAGTTATATATCATTATTAGAGATTGGCAATAAAGTTGCTTTATTCATTTGGCAGTTTAAAGCCACACATGTATTTTGTCAAGAAGACACACACACTGCTGAGTGGAGCGTAGCATAGTGCTTAGAGTGCATAATACAGGGGTCCTGGGTTCGAGTCCCTGTCAGCACATGTCTCCTTGTTTCATTGTGCAAGAAAAAAGAAAATCATGTTAAGTTGTCGACTCTGTCCTGGAGTTGGACCCATACAGTGTACTCCTGGTAGGCTAAGCTATCATTCATTATTGAATACCCTGTTACCTCGATCATAAGAACATGTTACCTTGATCATAAGAACATATTCAAATCCAGACATGGCAAACGAGTACTATTTTGGAAACACAAAATATGAAAGTCCTTGCTGATCTGGTGAATAAAATATAACAACTTAACAGGAGGACCATTATAATTTTTCACCGCATCAGGATTTGGAGTGGAGCTGAGGGGGTTCTTATGATCAAGATTATAGGGTATGTACCCAAGGATATGTACTGTATGAACAATAAGATTTTCACAAATAAGAAAATATATACATCTGAGGTCGATCCTATCAAAATCACACATTACTTTTTCAGCAATCAAACCTAAACTACGAAGTCAGTTATAAATGGACATCAAAATGGACATCATTCCATATAACCTCACACTTACTGACTCAAAAATACACGCTAAAATAACAAGTTTTTTTCTATGACAAATATGAGAGTGACTTTCATATTCTTTGCAGACAATCCAACCCAACAGGAATGAAACAATTGTATTGGATAAAACCTTTTGGGAATGCTTTCAATTCAGATTTGTGTTGATACAAAATTAACGCAATTAGAATAGCTACAGGTAATGACCTTGAATGTTATTTCTGCACATATAGCGTTCATTTCCTAATGAGCATTCAGCCACCGCTATGATTTATATGACTTCCCATTCTATTCAAAATTTACAAATGATTGGATGATTCCCTTAGATTACCAAATAGATTGACAACTGTCAAACACTTGTTTTGCAAGGAGAATGGTATGGAATATACAGAATCACAATATGAATTCTTAATTCTTGATTTGTAAAGCAAAAATCCCTTGCTTTTTTCTTTTCTTGATATAAAGAAGGAAAGGAGGTTAATAAGATTCAGCTTTCAGTTTTTCATATTCTATCAATCTCAAATACACAAAACAATATGTTTCAAACTCACGTGTCAAGGTCATTATTTGCCCAAATTGATTTTTTGACAGATTCACAATGCTAGTGCTTACTACAAAATACCAGCAAAGTTTCATTTCAGGAAAATAATAAGAAATGTGAAATAAATTGACATATTCTTAAGACGATCAACAGAAAATATAGGGCTTACTAATCTTTGAAGGCGTTTATCTCAGTTATACGTTTTACTCACTGACAACCTTTGACGGACCATAACTTGACTTCTGGAAAAATGACAAGAGCTGGCATTTACTGCTGCTTTGGGCTTGACGGTCACAAATGGCAATCATGTTCAACATTAAATCTTTGACTAATATCATTTCAGAAACCAAGTACCATCATTGGTTTTTCCAAAATAAGAATGAACATCATATATCAAAATGACTTCTGGGGCTATATTCATGAAATGCTGCTTACTCTAATTAGCAACTTATTCATTATTTTCCTACCAAAATTAGCAACAGTTGACTCTTTAACAATTCAAAAAGAACCATCACACATCCCTAAATTTCAATGGAAATCAAAACCAACCCCACTCACACATATCAGAATGAACTCCACAAACATCAAATAACACCAACGATTGATCCAAGAGAGGCCAAACTTGCATTCAAGTGTAAAATATCCCTTAACTTTTGCGTCAACAAATCAATATCCATGTTATATGAGCAATCACCTTTAGTTTCCTTTCACATCCAGCATGGCCTCACTCTGCTATATTGCCGGTTTCCGATACCTTTATCTATAAGCAAATATTTGTTTCTTCCAAAGGGCTGGCATACAGGTAATTTCTCTCCACTGAAACTCTATCTATTACAGTAATACCTGTGCATGATATTCTTGCAGTTCTTAAGTATTAAAACAATTGCCTTAACTTAATTTCAAATTCTGTCCATAAATCACTTTAAAACCTTAAACAATTGAAAATCCAATCCCAAAGTGTGTTTATATACAAATGAATTAAAAATGATACGAAGAAATAATAGAAAACTAAGTCTAGCATATAAAAGGAAAATCCGCTTTCCTGTCCGCACTCCAGAGAGACCATTTTATTGAACACTTTATCGGCCGTTTCATCTGTGCAATAATGAAACTTGACAGCAAACTCACAAATTTCAAACTGATTTATTAAAACCCACAAAATCCAATCGCTTTATCGGCTGACCTTTATCTAGACTACGTGCATCAGAAGATGCTTTCTGACAATCTCTCTAAGATATTCATCTTTTGGCCGGTATGTCACATCATGTTATCATCTAACTTAGATTTGAGGTGAAATTGTATGCATTATCATGCATGGGGGAGAGCATTCAAGGTCTTTTTGTATCAAAAATAACTTGGTTTCAATATTTTCTTCTGAGAATTTACTCAAATTTGATGTGTAACAAGAAGGAAAAAGTTGACTTGTTTATTTCAGTTGTCACCTTGTTTGGGCGCTTTAGGGTACCTCAAAAGGGCTAGTAAAATAAGAATAAACTATATTTGCCTCATTTGAGGCTTTTTTGTTAATCTTGTTGATGTTGAAGCGATGCTTTCACTTTGTTTTTAATTTCCATAATTTCAATTAATTATACAAAAGTATTTGATTATCTGCTTTGGCAAATCTTTTTCACTTTCCTGTTGACTAATCACCTTTTAACATACCTTGATTTTAGTTTGCCTCTAATATGTTTTACAAATAAAGGAATAAAATATGATGATGATAATCATCATTGTAAAAAAAATTAACAATAAGACAATGAATTTCTACAATGTATGCTCTGAGTGAAATATCATCTCATGCTTATTACACTGTAGTCATGCTTTGTAACATCAAACCTAAGAATAATCATTTTAAAACAGACAAAATCATCTAATTTCTTTAATCAATCTAATAAAGTATCAGCCTATACCAAACAATTCATGATTTATGGAAAGAAAAACAGAGATTGTATGTAAATCTTTTGAAGAAATGGCTTCATCCTCCCAATTTTGTTCAGGTTCTCACTCTCTAATCAAATACGCACACATCCAACAAGCACCTGTCGAATTTGACAGAAATTCAATTTTTAGAAACAAAAAAAAATCCTCCAAGTGATAATTCCTTACCAATCGTTTCAAGTCTTGTTACAAGTAACACCGACATAACCAATAACCAAAACGAAACCTTCAAAAAGAAGACTCAATTTGCTTCAAGAATGTGTCATTTTTTTACAACAGAAAACCAATCCTGGATGTTTGTATCATTTTACACGACGGGGTCAATTACTTAGCAAGCAGAAGCTTGCGGGGCTAAGATGCTTAAACTTGCAACCGACACAAATCAATAGGATATCGGCAAGGATATGATGAAATTTAGGGTTGCATTTAGAACACCAGATGAGAAATGGGAGGTGCAGGCACACATTCCTACAGGGTGTATCGGAATGTGCCTGATTAGTGATGCACTCAAGACTGTCGCATGTTATTACAGTCAGATGCAAGGTGGTAAAGGGTCGATACCTTCTGGAGAAGAGGCTTTTTCATTCAACTAGGTTTTTTTTCTCGATTGCTGGTAGAACGATTGACATATTCATGGCAAGTAAAATTCTTGTACAGTGCTTTCATTCATTTTTAAATGTCAATATCTTATCAAACTATATTCTTGAGCTTTAAAAAAAATGCAGTAATAGGATGCAAAATATTTCCACCACAGAACGATACCAGAATGATATCATTACATTATCATGTTCAAAATATTAAATTCAAAATATATCTTTGTCTATTTTGTCAATACCCATTAAGTTTTACCCTGAAGTAATATAAACACACTATCTATTAGCTTGCAAAAATCACCTCAATCATAAAAACACCCCTATTCGCATGCATTGTACATTATCAATTCTCAAGCAATATTTCTATTCTAAACATTCAAACCTTCAAGTGCTATATTTCTTCCCTCAACCTATACCATTTTGCAAACTTTCCTTAACATAAACAGGTGATAAAGCCCTCCTTCAATTTGCATGCCATGGGTACTCGGGTTCATATTTTCTGTGCAAATATTGCTCTCATTTTGCAAAAATACTGTGGCAAATCACATCTAAAGATGATTTTATCTGCTTTAAAATAATTATTCTTGAGTTATGATGTAATAAAGCAAACAATGTAATAAGCATGAGATGATATTTCACTCAGAGCATACATTTTAGAAATTCATTGTCTTAATGTTAATTTTATTTATAATGGTGATTATCATCATCATATTTTATTCCTTTATTAGTAAAACATATTAGGGGCAAACTAAAATCAAGGTACGTTAAAAGGTGATTAGTCAACAGCAAAGTGAAAAAGATTTGCCAAAGCAGATAATCAAATACTTTCATAAAATTAATTAAAATTATGGAAATTAAAAACAAAGTGAAAGCATCGCTTCAACATCAACAAGATTAACAAAAAAGCCTCAAACAAGGCAAATATAGTTTTATTCTTATTTTACTAGCCCTTTTGACATACCTAAAGTGCCCAAACAAGGTGACAACTGAAATAAACAAGTCAACTTTTCCTTCTTATTTCGCATCTAAAATGTGAGTAAATTCTCGGCAGAAAATATTGATGCAAGTTATTTTTGATACAAAACGACCTTGAATGCTCTCCACCATGCATGATAATGCATCCAATTTCACCTAAAATCTAAGTTAGATGATAACATGATGTGAAATGCTGGCCAAAAGATGAATATCTTGGAGAGATTGTCAGAAAACATCTTCTGATGCACGTAGTCTAGATAAAGGTCAGCCGATAAAGCGATTGGATTTTGTGGGTTTTAATAAAACAGTTTGAAATTTGTGAGTTTGCTGTCAAGTTTCATCATTGCACAGATGAAACGGCCGATAAAGTGTTCAATAAAATGGTCTCACTGGAGTGCGGACAGGAAAGCGGATTTTCCTTTTATATGCTAGACTTAGGATTTCTATTACTTCTTTGCATTGTCGTTAATTCATTTGTATATAAACACACTTCGGGGTTGGATTTTGAAGTTTTTAAAACTGATTTTAAGGATAGAATTTGAAATTAAGTTAAGGCAATTGTTTTAGTACTTACTGACTGCACAAATATCATGCATGGGTAGTACTGTAATAGATACAGTTTCAGTTGAGAGAAATTACCTGTATGCCAGCCCTTTGGAAGAAACAAATATTTGCTTAGATAAAGGTATCGGAAACCGGCAATATAGCAGAGTGAGGCCATGTTGGATGTGAAAGGAAACTAAAGGTGATAGCTCATATAACATGGATATTGATTTGTTTACACAAAAGTTAAGGGATATTTTACACTTGAATGTATAGGTTTGGCCTCCCTTGGATCAATCTCCGGTGTTATTTGATGTTTATGGAGTTCATTCTGATATGAGTGGGGTTGGTTTTGCGTTCCATTGAAATTTAGGATGTGTGATGGTTCTTTTTGAATTGTAATAAGAGTCAAGCTAATTTGGTAGGAAATCAATGAATAAGTTGCTAATTAGGGTAAGCAGCATTTCATGAATATTGCCCCAGAAGTCATTTTGATATATGATGTTCATTCTTATTTCTATGATGTTCATTCTTATTTAGGAAAAAAACAATAATGGTACTAGGTTTACGTTTGTTGCTTGAATTAGGAGTAAGTCATAGATTTAATGTTAAATATGATGAGTGAAAGATCAATAATAAAAAAAAATGTGACTCTATATTTTGTGAACATCAAGTTGTGTCAAATTATTTTTAAAAAATGTGTCTATGATATTGCAAGGGAGGAATATTATGAGGATATATTGCTAAATACTAATAGCTTAATATAGCAAGCTTCACAATAGCGCATTCACCCTCCAACCTATTGGTTCTCTACTTCTCAATTTTGAGAAAAATCCATTCCAGTCGATGCAAATTCCTGTCTATTCTTCATGTTAGGGATAGTGTCATGATCAATGTACTACTAGAGATATTTACAGTTAACATCATTGTGAAGTCTAAGCACACCACACTAGCACTTTACTAAATTGCACTTGCTATAGGCCTCTTGGGGAACATTCTTGGAACCTTGTGTTGCATAGGCTCCACTGAATTTAATTGATTGACATGCGAGTTTGAAACATATTGTTTTGCATATTTGAGATTTAAAGAATATGAAAAGCAGAAAGCTTAATCTTAATAATCTCCTTTCCTCCTTTATATCAAGAAAAGAAAAAAAGCAAGGGATTTTTGTTTTACAAATCAAGAATTAAGAATGTTCATATTGCCCTTTCTGTATATTCCATACCATTCTCCTCGCAAATCAAGTGTTTAACAGATGTCAATCTATTTGGTAATCTGATGATTTAAAATGGGAATCATCTAATCATTCCTAAATTTTGAATAGAATGGGAAGTCATATTAATCATATATCCGTGGCTGAATGCTCATTAGGAAATGAATGCTATATGTGCAGAAATAACATTCAAGGTCATTACCTGTAGCTATGCTAATTGCGCTAATTTTGTATCAACACAAATCTGAATTGAAAGCAGTCCCATAAGGTTTTATCCGATACATTTGTTTCAATCCTGTTGGGTTGGATTATCTGCAGAGAATATATGAAAGTCACTCTCATATAATTTGTTGTCTTGTTATTTGTGTATTTTTGCGTCATCAAGTATGAGGTTATATGGAATGATGTCCATTTTGATGTCCATTTATTACTGACTTCGTAGTTTAGGTTTGATTGCTAAAAAAGTAACATGTAATTTTAATAGGATTGACCTCAGATGTATATACTTTCTTATTTTTGAAAATCTTATTGTTCGTACAGTACATATATCCTAGGGTATATATTCAGTAATGAATGATAGCCTAGCCTACCAGGGGTACACTGTATGTGTCCAACTCCAGGACAAGGCCAACAGCTTAACATGACTCTCTTTTTTTTCTTGCCCAATGAAACAAGGCGACATGTGCTGACAGGGACTCGAACCCAGGACCCCTGTATTATGCATTCTAAGCACTAAGCTACGCTCCCCTCAACAGTGTGTGTGTCTTCTTGAAAAAAAATACATGTGTGGCTTTAAACTGCCAAATGAATAAAGCAACATTATTGTCTATCTCCAATAAAGATATGTAACTACATTACAAATAGATGCAATGATGTGCAATGAACAAAAAAGAGAGGAAAAAAAGCAAGAGTGAAACTTTAAACCATCATCTTCATATTTAGCAAAGACCTTAATCAAGTGGCACTATCGTCTAAATGTCAGTTTGATATATGAGAGGAACGCTCAATGATCACTTTGAAATCTTAACAAGATTTTCACCTTAACAAGCAAATTCCAATAATGAAATACCATGGTCGGCATGCATGGACTGTGCAAAGCTTTAAAGCATGCCATGCAGTGCGGTGGTTTTATGCATTATAGAAAAGCATCAGGTATAGTATTGGCATTCTTTGACACTTTATGTAATCATGAAAGAAGCTTGCCGACGAGGCAGAGACACAAAATTGCATCGATATCTATTGGTATTTCTAGCAAGCTTGAGCACCAAACCTGTATGGAATGTCAACGTCTGATAAATGAATAGCTTCGCTGACAGACATCCTATATACAAAATGGCCGGCTATTCTCTAAAATGTTCATCTTCCTTATTTGGAATTCCTTCCCGTTGCATATATGGTAATAGTTTAGACTATGTGCACCCATGTCTTTGTATTTTCACAGGTTGCAAGCAATACACCTGTGAGTGAATTTGAAAACATAAAAGCAAGACACATTGAAGACTAATGATAACAAAACTTGAGAGAAACAATACCATACGGGACCTAAGATATGCAGAGTGGCTGATCAGTTTCAAACAGGTTGTCAAGATTTTATTTCTACTTCTATTTTTCTTCTGTTAGGGAGGTCGTTTTCAGAGGAAAGATTGCAATTCCTGTCTTTTGAGGCTTGGTATTCAAGTTTTGTACGGATGCTCGGATGAAGAAGTATCTCTGCTGGACTTTTGTTTATTGATTATGTGTTATTTCTATAAACTGTCACTTATATTCATGAAAAGGTTTTTTTCTAAGCTCTAATATACAAATTCTCTAAATCTTGGTTAATTTAAGGCCCCTATTTTTAAATCAGACAAGCGTCAACAGAATATGGGTTTGCCAAATCATCAATAAGTTTGCAATTTTTCTTTTATATCTTAAATGAAACTAAAAACACAATTGAAATGCCATCTACTAGTTAGTTTATTCAACATGACTGATTTACATATTGTATATAAATAGAATGATGATAATAATTGTCTGATTTTTTTCTTGTTTTGATTGACTATTGATTTTAGGATTGTAATTTGCAGGAGCAATTTGAAATGGGTTTGAAATTTCCTTTTCCTCCTCTTGCAGAAATCCCTACAGAAATAAGATCGAGTGAAAATACTAATTGCTTTTATTGGAAACCAAATATTGGTAAACTAGGTAGGCTTTTTGTCAAGTTTGTTGGATTCAAATTTAATGCGATGTTTTTATTTAAAAAACAGATATCACCAAATGTTTTATTTGAAGGTTTTTGAACTGGTATTGATTTAACAAATTGATTACTTTTATTGGAAATTAAATATTCGTTAAAATACTTGGGAGTTGAAATCAAAATAGAGAAGTTTTGTTTTTAACTAAACTCATTTATATGTCAGCCTCGCAGTTTGCTGATGATATTTCCTTACAATAAAATATTCGAAAATGACTCATCTACAGGATTATCTAGAGATGAAAAGATATACAAATGATAATCAATAAAATCCAAAGCTGAGGATGATTTTATAAGAGCTCAATGCTGGTAGCAAAGATTTCCATCTACACAAGTTTCTTTATATTCCTAGTTTTCATTTTTATCCATCGTTATTTTTGTCGTTTTGTTGAATGTAATCCCGGTTACAGAGGTAAAGATAAGAAGGAGCATAGTTGATGTTCCTCAGGGCATGAAAGCCAATCAAAACTTGCCATTTAGGGGTCTTTGAGGAATGCTACGTGTTTCTTCAGATATCTTCAGGCTGTTTTTCCAAATCAAATTATTGTTACAAATTTTAGCTTCTGTGTATTTGCTGGATTTTAAAGTATCTAAAGCTTAGGTACATGCTTTATTTTTGGCTCAGAGGGAAAACAGTATTGAGAAAAGGTAAACACTAAATCATGGGTTATCAAAAAATATTTTTTGTTAAGTTGACACAATACAGTGCTGCATTTCAAAAGACTAGGATGGTATCAGTGATGTAATGTTTGTAACTTGAGGCAACAGTTTTACTGATCAAAACAATATTGGGTTGTTTTACTGATGCGCTTCCCTTGGAGAAATAAGTTGTGAGTAGACGGGTCAGACTTGAGCTGCTGGGATAAAACACCTTATAATGGATAGCAGAAATTACGTGCATCATGCATGTTAAACAAATATGTGCTATGGCTGATTTGAAACCATGGCAGGAAAACTGTTGAATGAGACAGAATTGTTAAAGATACATTTTCTTTTCTTTGTATGTGTGGACTGTGTTAGGTGAGACTTGACCTTACTGTTCTTTCCCTACTCAATTTTCATAGAGGTGACCTTGAGCATGGAAAATGGATCATGAATTGCCCCTTTAATTTAACATGACGAATTGCCCCTTTAATTTAACATGACATGAAACAACAGAAAAGAGTGAAATATTGCATAAAAATAACATTTCATCACTGTAGAGTTTGCATTTTAAAGAAGTTAGATTAGCCTTTGTCGCATATTGTCAGTTTTAAAACACTTTTTGTAATTATTGCAACTCACATATTCAACTTCCTAACAACTCTCATGAGAATGAGATAATGGCCAACATTCACGATAAAAAAACAGCCTCTGATCAGATTTTGAAGTGGTAAAATGTATCCCAATAGGAAATAATACAAAGAAAGCACATTTTCAAGGCAGTCAGTCATTCTCCGGTTTTGGTAAGCTTACTCAAGTCATCCCATGACAATTATGTAGCATTTGTGCAAAGTTTTTGAATAGAATTGATCAGTGTTGAAGGGGGGTTGAGTCACAATGGAATCATTATTAGAGAAAGATAGGAACAACCATGTGGCTACATCACAATCATTCATGAGAACTTCATGCTTTATGTATCATTGTCTCGATCAGTTAGTTCGGACAAACGTGAAGCCACCAAAATACATATCGAATGGAAATGACTTTGTGATTTTCAATATGTGATCAGTCATCACATGCCGCTAACTTGTTTTTGAAATACAAATTGTATGCAACTGCCATAGGCTTAGGAAGACAGTCTGCTGGATGTGAACACCTAATCAGGAAGTATCACAAATACTGCAGTAATATGCCCAAACACTTCAAAAATGCATTTTTTCAAACTGCTCATTGAAAAGTCAACATAATAAGGATTAATAAACAGAAGAACTTGACGCATTTTTGTGATACATTTAGTAGTAAACTTGTAATTGAGAGCCCAAGGACAATCCTAATTTTCAAATTTCAAAAAAAAAAAACATTTTGGCTATGCCTTATTTTTCTCATGAGTTGATTATATCCTTGAATGTGAAAGGTAAATTTTGACTTGCCACTTTCTAAGTGGTTATCACATATAACTGAAGATATCCAATATAGACAACTTATGGTGTCAGGCCTGATGTGAAGTGAAGACTCCTCTAGGAGATTGAATGACGGTTTTGTGACACAACCCCAAGTACGAAACTCTTCCATTCTAAGCGGAAATCAATGCATGGCCTTGATAGTTCTATACAAACATGGATGTTTACTCATGTTGTTATGTTCCAATTAACGTACATCCATGCATCCTATTCCTCAGTATTTGAAAAAAAATGTGGATTAGCTCATTTTATGATATTACGAGGCCTGATTATTACTATTACTAACTATTCTTTCCAAATATTACACTAGGGAATACCTAGCATCAGCATAAATATCATTTACAGCAGAAAAAAAATCTATCACAAATTCACAATGAATAAGAGCATATTCCAATTCATAAATCTATTTTCATAAGCACTTTAATAAATGGCTTAAATGGCTAAGGTACCATTTTAATTGAAGTATTTTCCATATTGATTCTGCACATTTTGTGCCACCTATGTTCACAATGGTGTATCTTGGGGGCAATGAATACTAGTTTGCATACTCTAAATGATGTTATTTCTTCTTTCAATCCTCTTCCATACCATATGGGAAATCAATTAAGCAAATATTTCAAACAAAAAAAATCTTGACAATTCTTGTCTGATATAGCTGAATGTATTTTCACAAGGATTACATGTAGAAGGGAAAAATCATGTTAAATGATATTAATATAATTTTCCAAATACAAAATCATTTATAGTACAAATTTCCTCCATAACAGAATACAAACAACATATGTGTGGTGCTCTGGCAAAATGAGCGGAAAGTCGCGATTGAAGATTTTGAATAAATAGCTGTTAAAGAAAAAATATGGTGACAAGATCAAATTTCGTTTTTTGACATAAAACGCATTAGTACATAAGTGTTAATCTATACTTCGCGTTTTGAAGGTCAATTATGCCGGGAAGTGCAATTATTTACCGGTAATTGATCGCGTTTTGCTATAATACACTATAGTAATCAGTAACTTTAGAATCGATTTGCGACAATTTTTTAGTGTCAGATTTTAAGTGGACTGTCTTGTATATTGATCTCTAAATGAAAATTGTAGAAAGAAAGTGTTACATATTATATATCATTGGAAAGCTGAGATGATAGAGAATTAAAATACGACATAAACTCATTTTTGAAAATCGTGACTTTCCGCTCATTACGCCAGAGCACCACACATATGTACACAGCAAGCAACATTCATGCAATACTATCATCAATTGTTGTCCTAATTCATTTTTGAGCATAAATCAGTTTTTCTGCAGGGATGGTACAATATGTGACCCCACTTCCGTGACCCGACTTTTGTATTAAATTAAATTAAATACTTTATTTTTGCCAATTTTACAAAAAATATCACAAAAAATATATTTTTACGCATTTTTAAAATCATCCGAGGTCATTAAGGGGGTCTTAAGGGGGTCGAAAGGGGTTAAAGGTCAAATTCTCTAAATGCTCTGATTGACCTGAAATTTGATCACCAAAACGAAAACATGTCCGTCTAGATGTGACATGTGAAGACTAACAATCACCCTTAAAAAAGACCACTAATGAAGGCACTGTCGCATTTCTTTTGATAGCCTGTTTACAACAGTAGTAATACTCGTGCTGTTGGTGTTGCAAATATTTCGCAAGGTCCTTAGCAAAAAGGAATTTATTGGGACAACAATTGATCAAGAATGTCTGAATATACTAGACAAAAAAAAATCACAATGAAATGTATTTTTGGTAAAAAAATATCAGACTTCTTTCTGATTGGACAGGACATTCTTGATTTCAAACATAATATGATGACAAACAAATGGATGATGCATTACCTGTAGAACATCAACAAAAGTTTTGGTCAGTCTTTTCATTCCTGATCAGACTTTTCATTTTGAAGGGTACATGTTTTTCTTTTAGCTAAAATCAGTAAAAGTGATAGACATGACCATTGGTTGAATATGAGCATACTATTTTCAAAAGAAAGTACTTGAGCACAATTAGGCAGCCAGCCCGCCCCAACATGGCCACAGCCTTTTTTTTTCCAAGATGGCGACCGTAGGCTTGATTATGCACCTCTTAAATAATTTCAAACATGTAATGAATATCACACAATAATTTTGAGGTTATCAATCAAGCCTACAGTTGTCATCTTGGAAAAATAAGGCTGTGGCCAGGTTGCGGCCAGCCGCACAAAGTTGTGGCCTAATTGTGCTCCAACGCCAACGCATAATCTTGGAATCATATTGTAGACATGATTGTTATAAACCATTATGAATTACAGAAACAGGGCAGAAACAAGGCTCCAGGTACTACAGGTTTACTGTAAACATTTGCATTTATTATCTTTATATCTAGGGGTCCGACCCTCTTCCATATTATCTTAAACTGGTTTACTGTAAACAGGTGCCTTCTATGACTCTATGAGCTTGTTATCTTTATATCGAAGCAATAGCAAACTCAACTGATTTGATCATTCAAAACATGTTTTTATACCCTTTACTAAAGAAATCAATATCATGTCTTGTTTTGCCAAATAATTTCCCTCTCTGGTGCATAAATATTTGTTGATTGTATTTGCTTAAAGTCTCTGATTTTGTTACAAGCATTTCCTTTCTAAGATAAAAGAAAGTGAAGCTTAATTATATATCTGCTCTATTTAACTGATAGCTTTATATGATTAATGTGGTACAACACAAACACACGATTGGATCGTTCGGCGACTTGGGAGTTCTACAGTTTTCCTTTCGTTCAGCCATTTTGTTTGTCATTGGAGACGTCAATATTACACACAAACATGAAACATGAATTGCATGCTAATAATTAGACTCTCAAGCTGAATTTATAATGGTTAATGTTTCTTTTTTTTTAAATGGATAAGTTGCCTGTGCAAACAACAATCGCAAATAGATGGACACTCAATCGCCAATGAAATGCAATGATTCGTGGTAAAAATAAGTTCAGCTTTTGTAATGATATATTCTTTGTTGTGTTTTGATCTAGTGGCAAGTAATAAGTAAAATATATCTGCCATAAAGTTTAAGAATATAGTTAGTACAAAATATTGAATAGAGTAGATACTTCCTTTCAAGGTTGAATTCACTTGAATCCACTCACAAGCTAGAAGGTTGTATGTACATACGCTCTATAATGTAGATACTGCCTTTAGTCATGAATGAGTATTGATCGCCTGCTCATTTTTGCAGCAATTTCCAAAGGAAGTAACTAGCACAAAATCTGAACAACACATACTGCGCTCCTACTTTGTTGAACTAATATACCAGAACATTAAAAGTTGGTTTGTGTTTCCAGTATAAATCCAGCTGAAGACTACACTCTATATTACCATGCAGATGAATGAAAGTCGTATCTTCAATGCTGCCAAATGTGACATTAATGTATCACATATCACCGAGTCAATCCCAATCACTGGAATGGGGAAGTTTTCAAAATGTACCTGTCATATGTCAAGTGGCTCTTCAAATGGTTCTTCAGGTGATATTTATACCAGAAGAACTCCCAGGAAGAACCATTTGAAGAGCCACTGACTTAAAATTAAACACAATGTAGTATATAATGCAAATTTATGAAAACCAGCAGCTATTGAACATACAACTTTCTTTCATTTTGATAACAAAAACAGAACATCCCAAAACCAAGAAAATCACAGAACAACCTATTTAATCGGTCACACACAAACAAATCTGTTAAGCTTACCTTCATCTAGAACAATCAACTCTGCAGCATCCTGTATAGTCTCTTTCACACCCTCCACCATGTTGCTAGCCACGCATTGATAGGTCCCATCATCATCCTTGATCAACTGACTGATTTGAAGATTCTGCCCGTTGACTAGAGTGTAGATGTTTTCCTCGCTCGTGTCGAGCTCCTCGCCGTCTTTATACCACTTGACCTCGGGAGGGGGAATACCGTAGACGCTACATTTGAAGGTGAAAGGGTTGCCTACATTGGCGTGGTCATTCTCTGGCTGCACTAAGAAGCTTGGAGGAACTGTTGAAAAAGATAGAAAAAGAATATTACAATTGTGTATGTCCACATAACCCTTTGAATCCTGGCCATTCCACGTGTATCTGTACCGCTGACCCGGGCCAACCCGAAAGTTAAAAACACACAATATAACCCCTAAATTAACTTTGACGTTGATTTCCCTTGCTTTACTGTTTCATTTTACAGTAGTCTGAATTGTTCCAATAACAAGCATTCACAAAAGAATAATTGATATGTGGACCAACATATTTGACATTTACATTTTAGTCTATGGACGAAATCACATTTGCTGAAAATTGTAACTAAACTTATGAAAATATGAGGTATTTTTCACCTATGTTAGGTAAATTTGAGCAAAATGACCCATCAATCACGTTTTCAAAGCTTCAATGATATCTTCCAAAGTTCCGATATAAATAAGACCATTGAAAATTGCAACTACCCATGCCTGTTGACAAGACACAGCAGGTTTCTGACACGTGACCTAAAAGCCGGTTTACCGGCTCATCGGATATACGGTACATGTACACGTGAGCCGGTATACCGGCTCGTTGGGTTCAAAGGGTTAATGATATAGTTCCAGGTTCAAGTGCCATGACACAAATGCACAACACTGATTTCACTCACTATGGGATCCCTTCAAAACTCAACCGGCAGTTGACCACCAGGAACAAGCAGTCAGTTTAAACATGGATGGCAACTACACTACTTGCTGATCTGATGGTGACATGAGCTTCACATTAGCTGCAGCTTGCTTCTGGAATAAGCTTCCTGTCTCTCACTGCAAAGGGCAGCTAGTTTCCCTCTTAACTCAAACTAACCTAAATCCCACAATGTCCCACTGCTCATGGTATTTTTTTTTTGGAGAAAAATAAGGCCATTGTTTTCCTTAACTCTGCTTTTGTATAGGAATAATCGAACCATTGCCATGATGAAATTAAAAGAGTTTAAAACTCTCAACAAATTTGTTCAGCTATATCGATTTGGTCCAAGCTCTTGAAAACATTTGAATGGACTTTGATCAACATTTTAACATGCTAGCATTGTAAAAAAACAACCATCACTTTCACCCTTTTGGTTTAATGAATTAGCATTCAGAAAAGACATGACAAGGACTTGTACTAACAAATAAACAAGTAGCTACATTACCCTGGGAGAGGGGAGGCTACTCAGGTTTATTTGTGCACACATGTGGCAACATGAAATTTCAAACCACCCTCTTTGTGTTAACTCTAAATACTAATAACACATTTTGTGTTTTTAAAATATCCCGTATCAGGTTCTATTGACAAATGGCAAGTAATTATCACAGGAACAAAATCACTCAATATGTTTTTCATACCCCATGTTTTAAGACTCAATAACAAGTCAAAAAAAAGGTCCCCTATTTTGTGATTTTGTTGTCACCCCCCATGCAGCAACATTTAAATGTCACACATTACTGCTGTACACAAATACAGTCAGTCCTTAAATTGTGTTTTCGTATCAGCTCGGTGCTAAACTCACGTACTACACTATACCCAAGTTAACCCTCTGCCTTCGCACAGGTATCACAGACCATACATCATGTCACTTTGGAATTCAATTATTTAAATGATTGTTGTGACCGACTGTAGAATTTCCGAAATAAGATCTAAACCCTCCAAGAGTAGGAGTAATTTTCTCTTTAATTTCTAAAAAACCATGTATCTTAAAATTTGATTTTAGCACAGCACATCAATATTATTGCTGTAACCAAGCACCACCTCTGAATTCTATCGAACACTTCTAGAAAAACGTACAAACAGGAAGATGGTATCATGTTTAGTTTTTCCTGATGCGGGCAGAATATGTTGGCCGAATTCTTCCATCTCAATTCACATTTTACGCTGCAAACTGATGTGCTAAACTCAAGACTTGTTTCATACAATTAGAGCAGCAATGTAATTCCTGATTAGTGAAATGGATTAAGGGTCCGTCTCGGGTTTCTTGGCATGATACCTACGCTTGAAGCGCATATTTCAACATCTGTGGCCTTTCTCCGTGATTAGCGATGAATTCCGAAAGCACCATGGTGACCTTTTTCACACAAGCACAAATTGCTTCTGAATTGTGGATTTCAATATCTATGGAAATCGTGTCACTTCTTGGTTTTAATTTTGAAACCTGTCAAACTGTGGCAAATAAAGGAAGATACTGATGGGTCAAATTTTGTTTTAAATTCATCTGAAAAGTTGTGCACAATATTATAGTGCCTTCATTTTGAATAAAATACGCTAAAGCTATTCCCAATGTAATATTCTTCCCTTGTTTTATCAGAGAAGTAGTTGATTGAAAAGGGATGGAAGGACAAACATTTTCCTTTTTTTTTTAAGTGTAATACTTAGTCATATTTTTCCCAAATCAAGAGGAAACAATTTATTTTACTGTGGAATATATATCTGGTGAACTATCTATCAGCATATAAAAATTGAAGCCAACTAAGTATAAGTATACTTCAGCTATTTTACCAATTTTCTTTTGTAACTTTTGTAGCCTTTGGGAACTTTAGGGTCAGGGCTATTGCTCATCAATGAAGAGAAAGATATGGCTGACACTACGCTGGTCCCCGGCCTCTTATGTCTTCAACAACTCCACACTGACATAAGACGCAGGTATCCGCTAATGAATCTAAGCACTTTATTGGCCCATGCCCTGAAGGCATTTGTTTTCCGCTTCAAACACACAACATGCGTGACGCATTGGTGATTGCGCGAATGCTTGTAACGCGTTGTTAAACGCGGGGCGCCATGCAGAGGTCGCGCATGTAAACATCGCCATTTTGTCAACCTCTTCACCAAAGCCTTCCAATCACGAACGTTTGCCGTGTAGTTTGATAGGGCGAGTGAGCTGCGGTGATGGGCAGTCTGAACCATATAGTGAAGCGCCCACATCGAGGGTACCAGCGTAGGCTGACACCTGCAAAAACCGAATGTAGCTAAAAATTGCAATAATTTCTGCAGGTGTAAAATTGTAAATGTGCAATCAAGCCTTTATCAAGTGATTTGATGCTTTATCCTAATGACCTACCTTGTGCTGTGACTCTGACAGTCTTCTCTAATGTGCTACGATCAGTCATCGAAGACGCCCTCACCAGATATAGACCCGTGTCGATTTCCCCGAGATCGGTGATCTGAAGACTGCCTTGACCGATGATGGAGTAGTGATTCTGCCCGGTATATCTATGGGGTAAGAAATGATGACTATTGTGTCACACACACACACAAACACAAAATGTGGCACACACAAACAACACAAAAGTGGAAAAAAGAATGGATGAGTGTTAGGAAAGGAAGGGTTAAGGAGACGGTGAGAGTTAGGATGGATTATTATACCAGGGATATCAATAATATGCATGATTTCAAGCAGGGTTAGCGTAAATGAGCTACATTGAAAAATTAATCCCAACTAAGATGTACCTTACATAATGTTCAGCTGGTTTTGTCTCTGTTGTTTTGATTGACTGCGATCACATAGAAGTGTACGGTGTACGATTTTCACTATACGTGAATAGAGGCACTCATATTCTTAGAGACCTGTCAATTTCAAATATGAGTACCTTCCCCGGGAGCGTATAGCGAATAACATATACCGTATACTTCTATGTGACCGCGTCCTTAGGTTTACGGTTCAGGTGGTTTCAACCTAGCTGTCGTTGCGGCACACGACTTTGCAGAAACACGACCAAACATCTGCAATTTAAAGTTGTCGTACTGTAGCACAACACATTTGCATATTGCCACAATGGTCTGTCGTAAGAAAAGTTGAATTTATTCCAACTCAAAATATTGTGTCCTTGCAACCATCACAATAATCAATATATCGGCTTGTCGTAAGGTAAGGAGATGCGACAAGGTCATGTTTGCGCACTTTAAATTTTTGATGTCACACTGGTCGTACGACAACATGGCAGGCTAGTCTGAAACCAGCTTTAGGTTTAGTGTTAAGTGTGTACAAGTTTGGCTACACATTTGTGACCATCCAGCCCATATGAGCCGTAAATGCCAGAAATTTCATTTTGCGCTACATGTGAAAATACAGGGTGTGCCAATAAAAACGCAAGATTTGAAAACAAAAATATTTAAAATATAAGCAGGCATTTTTTCTCATCAAAACATTAATGATAT